>CP141126.1:83830575-84043944 GCA_035236585.1 Warburgia ugandensis | reverse complement strand
TTGTTGTGGCTGTCCGCATGAATAGTAACAATACTGTGCTTGATTTCTGATTTGAAAATCATTGTAAATGTTTAAAATTGATCATTCTTGCTCGTGAGCATTGAGAATAAGACGATTCATGTGTTAGATTTATTTTTTTATTCAAATAGGCATCCATATACTTTCTTGAAGAAAGCTTGTTGCAGCTGTCCACGTGAATAGTAACATTACAATGCATTTTTTCCTGTGTGTGTGATCTTCTGATTCTATAATGATTGTAAATATTTAAAATTGATCATTCTGGATAGTGGACATTGAGAATAAGGAACCCCATTTGTTAGATTTTCAAGTTTCATTCAAAAAGGCATCCAAATACTTGCTCAAAGTATGCTTGTTGTAATAGTACAATGCATTTTTAGCTATGAGCGTGATTTTGTGAATATTGAATGTTTGTAAATTTTTGAAATTAATCAGTTTAGATAGTGTAAATTAAGAATAAGAAGGCCCATGTGTTAGATTTTTTAAATTTCAGTCAAAAAGGCATACAAATACTTGCTTGAAACATGCTTGTTGTAGTTGTCCTCATGAATAGTAACAAAACCATGCATTTTTAACTATGTGTGTCATTTTTAGATTTCTTTAATAATTGTCAATTTTTGAAATTGGTCATTCTAGAGAGTGGACATTGAGAATAAGAAGGCCATGTGTTAGATTTTCAAGTTTTATTCAAAAAGGCACCCAAATACTTGCATGAAGTATGCTTGTCGTAGCTATCCACGTGAATACTATCGGTACCATACATTTTTAACTATGTGTGTGATTTTCTAATTCAATAATGATTGTAAATTTTTTAAATTGATCATTCTGGATAGTGGACATTGAGAAAAAGAAGACCCACATGTTAGATTTTCAAGTTTCATTAAAAAAAACATCAAAATACTTGCTTAAAGCATACTTGTTGAAGTTGTATGCGTGAATAGTAATAGTACCATGCACTTTTAACTATGTGCATCATTTTCTAATTTGTTAATGATTGTGAATTTTTAAAATTGATCATTCTATAGAGTGAACATTGAGAATAAGAAGTCCCATGTCTTAGATTTCCATGTTCCATTCAAAAAGTTTGCAAATACTTGCTAAAAGTATGCTTGTTAATAGTATCATGTGTTTTTAAATATGTGCTTGATTTTCCTTTTCATTAACTATTGCAAATTCTTGAAATTGATCATTCGAATGGACATTAACAATAAGAAGGCCCATGTGTTAGATTTTTAAGTTTAATTCAGAAAGGCATCCAAATACTTGTTGTAGTTGTTTTGCGTGAATAGTAACAGTACCATGTATTTTTTACTATGTGCATAGTTTTTGGTACTTTAATGGTTGTAAATTTTTGAAATTGATCATTCTAAATAGTGGACATTGAGTATAAGAAGATCTGTGTTAGATTTTTAGGTTTCATTCAAAAAGGCATCAAAATACTTGCTTGAAGAATCCTTGTTGTAGCTCTCTGCATGAATAGTAACATTACCATATATTTTTAACAATGTGCCTAATTTTCTTATTCTTTAATGAGTGTAAAATTTTTAAATTGATCTTTCTAGATATTGGACATTGAGAATAAGTAGACCATGTGTTAGATTTTAATTTCATTCACAAAGGCATCCAAATACTTACTAGAAGCATGCTTGTTGCAACTTTCCACCTGAGTAGTAATAATATCATGTGTTTTTAACTATGTGCGTGATTTTGTTCATTTGTTAATGGTTGTAATCTTTTTAGAATTAATCATTCTATATAGTGGACATTGAGAATAAGAAGTCCTATGTGTTAGATTTTCAGGTTTCATTCGAGAAAGGCATCCAAATACTTGCTTGAAGAATCCTTGTTGTAGTTGTCGGCATGAGTAGAATGGTACCGTGTGTTTCTAAATATGTGTGTGATTTTCTAAATCGATAATTGTTGTAAAATTTTGAAATTGTTCATCGTAGATAGTGGACATTGAAAATAAGAAGTCCCATGTGTTAGATTACATATTTTATTCAAAAAGGCATCCAAATACTTGCTTGAAGTATGCTTGTCATAGCTATCTACATGAATAGTAACTATAACACCCCTAACTTTTGTAGGGAGATTGAATAAATAATGAAATGGAAAATTTCAAGGAAAATCAGTCTGGAATATTAGGGTTATTAAAAATGAACTTCTTATGGAAGTAGAATCAAGGTATAAGACATGTATAATTGAAAACATACTCAATGAACCCATCAAAATGACCGTAAGTACGACAAATTTTGAGTACGGATAAAAATATTTATATGAATAAAAGGTAAAATAGGAATTTTACTCATAACGAGAGACCTAAGACAACAATATGTAGAATGTACTTGAAATACAATTCCAACACCACTAAGTAGGTTCAATTCTAAGTTCGGGAGAATAAAACGGATTTTTCTCCATAAAAAGGCAAAATTGTCCTTTCACACCCCTGTGGGGCCTACAAATGGATCCAACAGCTAGAAAACATGTAATCATGAGTCAAACCACTACCACCTTTCTTGGAGAAGGAGGTGGTAATTCCCAATGACAATTTAATAATAAAATGAAATGAAACATAATTATGGCATATAATCATGGAAAATTCAATAACCCCTATAAATAGCTCATAAAATTCCCAAAAATTTTCCTAATGTTCCTCATGAGGTCCCCTACAATGCCCTGAAAATTCAGCTCCAGAATCCTCCCCCATCTCCCCCATTTCCTCCTTCTTTCCTTCTTTCTCTCTCTTTCCTTGGGAGAGTGTCCCCAAACGCACTTGACAGACAATTCATGTATGTTATTGGGGTTCATCGTCCCCAATGAACCATGGTTTCTACCCAGGAAACCCTAATTCAATTAGCCATCCTATTCTAGTCAACAGCTCTAGATCTCCACCGTTGGATCTATTTGGACTAAAGGGATCTACAAAAGCCCTTTAGTTTCATGTTGATCCAATGACTGGATCATCAGAAAATTCCAAACGAAAACAAGTAGGGTACTGGGTATTGTCTCCAGCAATAAATACTAGTTGTTTTGGTGAATTTGGCTATTAAAAGTTGATCCAAAACCATTTCATCTCTTCAATACATGGTGATCTGCAAAAGCCCCATATTTTCCAGTTATCTTTGGCAACTGCGACGGAGAAATCCTTGGCTGTATATATTTTCCATCTTTCTTCCTCTTCTTCTGTAAATCTCTCTCTCCAATGAAGATTTCTTCACTAGCTAGCACAGGTAAGTGGTGTCCCCTTCGTCCTAAGTACATTCCATCATTCTACTACAGTTTTCTGGCCCACTTTGGATCTCCCCGACCGTTGATCTGTCGAAAACGATGGATCCAGCATGAAGGGCTGAGATTCCATCCATTTACAGCTCAGATGTAACTTCTGAGCCATTGGATGGATTCCTAGGGCCCAAAAACCCCAGGAGATGAAATCCTAAGCATATATCTGCTAAGATGAGGGAGATCAGATGATGGGCGATCCAACGGTCTAGATCTGGACTGTCTCACCTATCACTGGTCACCTCTCCTTGGTAATGAGTAATCCTAGGTGACGTGACACGGGCCGCCCTCCTGTTTTGTCATGTTCTATGGAGTTGATTTGAACCGTTGACTCTTGATTTGAAACCTTAATTCTTTAATTAAGATCTCAGTTTAGCTTTGATTTTAGATCTGAAAGCATTGATAAATTCCTTACATTACATAGAATCTTAAGGAAGCATTACAATTATATTTGTAATTATGTTTATGTAAATTATTTGATAAAATCTATAGTAACAACCTTGGATCATGATCAAGATGATCTCAAAATAGAGATCTGAACTGATAGATGGGTTCAAGACGTCCTAAAACATTTAAGATCATGATCAAAATAAAATTTTTAGATCTGTAGATCAAGTAATTTAATAAAAATAGTGAGATCAAATACCATCCCTTAAAATGGGCTAAAATCTTAAAATCCAAATTCTTACCTCAATTTAACTCCAAATTGAGATCGAAAAGTTGGGTTGGGTTCCTCTTGATGAGAAGAACTCATTGAACCAATAGAATCATAAATTCATTTCATGAGAATTTCTATTTTTAAGAAATAATGGTACAAACATCCTTGATCAGTAAAATTTCAAATGATCAAACTCTATAATTCTGATCCACTAATGATCTTATGATTTTGAAACATGGAATTAAAGGTTAGAAGTGATTGATCTATGTTTTATTAAGAGATCTAGCCATAAAAGTAGTAAAATACATAAAAATGAATGGTAATCACCTTGATCAATTTGATCAAGGAGGATTGGACAGTACAGATATAAATGGACAATGATATAAAATAAATATCATATGGATTGATGGACTTGATGATGATAATTTAGTATAGATCAAGATCTATGCCCTTAAATTGGATAAAATGACATAAGATCTTCTTGATCGGTTGGATCAAGAAGGATTAGATCATTTGATGAGATGCATCAATGATTTAGTGGTAAAATTACATTATGGAAATGTATTAGATCTAAAGAAAAATGAAAGATCAAGATCTAAACCCTAAAATGGATGAAAAATGAATAGAAATCAACTAAGACCATTGTATAATGATGAACAATTATGGCATCTTAAATTTTCATTTGAATTATTGAATGTTATTATAATTGTCTTTTTATTGCTGAGTTGACTTAATTGTTAGATTTATTTATTTATTTACTCATGCTTTAATGCTTATGTTATGAAAATTAGAGTTGAAGGACATTTACATGGGATGAATGACATAGACTTAATGATAGTAAGGGCTATAGTTAGTAAGATAATATAAAGAATATCATTTTCTTGGGCCAAATTAGGAGAATAATGAAACTCCATGAATGACATTTTAAATATTCATGGATTTAATTAAAATCAATTAGAAAGAGTACTTAGGGTTAAAATGCTCATAAGAACCTTATGAAAGGTTGAGCTAAGGTCACTCTAGTGAATGCTGAACATGATGGTTAAGGGGGTTTTCTAATAGAGCCTCACTCTTCCCCTACCTTCCATTCACATTTGTCAGGTCTAAACACCTCCTTATATGAGGATTGAAGTAACCACTTTGTGTTCAACCATTCAGCTAGTAAGCTTTAGCCAATTGGACATAAGAGGAGCTATCTATAATTAGGATGGAATTGTGACAACCTAAGTTTTTGTAACACATTTTGTAATACATTTTCAAAGGCCGGGCCCTTAGTGGTAAAAAAATTTTGCAGAACAAAGCAGTGAAAATTCTTTTCTTTAGAACTTGTTTTAAAAAACCCAAGTCATCACTTCATACATAACATAAGTAGAATTTGTATAAGATAAAAATCCATTCAAGGAATATATTTTTAGTACAGCCCAAATCCATTACGATATTTGTCTAAATTACATAATCCAAAAACTCAAACCTCACCTATAATGAAACTCTCATTACAATACAATACAATACAATACTCTCAAACAAAGCAAAATACATGTCTTCAAGGGGTATGCCCTGATGATTATTCTCTTCAAGTCTTCTACTGTCTTGAGCTCTTAACTCTCCTTCTCTGTATCTGAGATATTGTAAACATTAAAACATTTACAATATCTCAGCAAGCTATGCTTGTTAGGAGATTTAAGAAGTAAAATAATTGACATTATAATTCTAATACTTCATAATCCCGTTATTCATAAACATACTCATGGGTCTAACTCTTTACTTTGTAATATATGTACATCCTTATACATACATATTGTACATGAATAAATCTGTCAAATTTATGAAAGTAGTCAAATATCATTCCCAACTAAGCTGATAAATTCTTTCCACTATGAGAAATCAGTATTTCAGCTAATCCTATACTGGAAATTTCACTTCTTGGGAAATACTGGTAATATACAATTATCTAACATTTCTTCATGCCAAAACATAAGGCATTTTACTATGCCTATCTCATTTGCATTATAGTGTAAAATAATCAAAGGACTATCATGCTGCAGTCTGATCCATACTAGTGCGCTCGGATAACTGCCCTATTCACCATTGATACCATAGTAGAAAATATTGTATCACTACCCATATGGGGAGAGACGGGACTTTCACAGTGGTGCCCTTCCCATAGTTTCCCCACCCTACTTTTAGCCTCTCATAGGGTAAGGTATCATCAAATCATCAAATTTCAGGAAGCGGGTTGTAATGCCCCTAACAATTTACGCTATTGAATTGGATATTCTATAGGAAATGAACTGTGTTAAATGTTTTACTTTATTTAAAATAGTAAATGAAGGAATTTGTAAGAAAACTTAGTACCATTAGATTCTATTCGAAAAATGGAATCCAACACCTCAAAGAACGCCAAAAACGGAGCCCGTATGAAGAAGTTACAGCCGTTTAAAGATTAGGGGCATTTCTGTAATTTAAATTAAAAACGGAAAAGACAGAAAATGCAGGGGGCCATTTTGATAATGGCACCCCGTCTTCTTCTTCCTCTCGATTTCTCCAGAAACCCTAGTTTCCAGAGATTTCCCCCACCGCCAATGGCGGAACCACCATTGGCAGCACCGCCATAGTAAGGCTATAAAAAGCCCCTATTGCCTCCTCTTCGAATCAAGATTTTTAGGCCATTTGAGGCTAGGGTTTCTGGCAAAAATTAGAAACTCGTCTCCAGCTTTCCCTGCACATTCCGGCCGAGCCCAAGTCAGGCTGGCCATTCCTATCTCTCCACCTCCCCTCTTTTTGCTCTGGCCTCATCGGAAGTTGGGGTTTTCCCCCTTCATCGTGGGTTCCGGACAATAGGGGTTTCCGGCAGGTATACAGGGAAACGCACCACCGGAAGAGGGCACCGTGTTGGGGCTGCGCAGGTAGGTTTTCTCCTCCTCTCTCTCTATTTTTTTCCTTCTTCCAGGCTAGATCCATGCCAGATCTAGTGTTTTCTGACTGGAAAACACGCCAAGGAAAGCCGGTTCTATCTAGCTCTGTGCGAACAAGGCATCCCAGGGATGCCATGCTTCATGTGCGCCTGGGACAGGGTCCCTGGGACGAGTTCCAGGCGTACGACAATGCGCACATGGTCCCTGGTGTGGCCTTTGGGTGCTTGCGCGACGTGGGGCATGGGTCCTAGCTCGACCGGGATGCACGGGGTGCCCTGGGAGCTAAGACGAGTCATGCTACGCCAAAGATGCGTCCATGCGATGCCATCCAGGACAGGCGTCATAGCGTGTCGCTTGGGCATGCATGTGTGCATGTGAACGCAGTCCACAGCACGGCCTTTGGGCGCACATGATGTGTAGGCATGGGTCCTGGTTCGACCAGGGCACACACACGTCTTGGAAATCATGATGCGCGGACCTAATGAGACTATAAAATTAGGATCATAAGACAATTTATAGAGTCTAACCATTGAATAGTAGATCCATATCATTGGATCTAGCCTGACACTGAAATAGGCAAGGACCCATGAACCCTAAAAGGCAGACCTAGCGATCTAATTTCTAAATAGATCGAAATTGAGAAGGACTCCTTGTTATCCATTCATATTCAGGATTTTATAAATGAGACCAGGGTTGGGTTGAGTAATGAAGGACGCAACTCCGGGAAACTTCGATGTAGGTGCTCTATCGCTACTAGACTTTTAAAAAGAGCCCATGATTGTTTTGAGAATGCATGTTTTAAGTATAAGTTATATGACTTGTTTAGCATGACTTAATGAATTCAGCATGCATATGATAAATACATTGTGCATAGACATGTTTTGCAAACGATTGCATAAATTACATGATTCGTAGTATTGAGTTTTGAAAAATTGCATGTCCTTGAGGGTTACCAAAAGACGCTAGAGTGGCCAAAAGATGTTGAGTAGGTAGTTGTGAGGGACCCAAAGAGGATAGGTTTTGAAAAAGAGGCTTTCTGCTTGATTGATCATATATGATTTGGGCTAGTAAGCTCGTGGGCGCTATGCCGAGAGGTCTGGGGTGGCCTCCTAGGCTCTACCACTATTAGGTGGAAAGGGTACTACTCCAAAAAGGCATGTCCCTACTTCGACCGCATGTGGTACGAGGGGCTACCATTGGTGTCACGGCACTGGGTCGAAGTGTTATATGCCCCGTGGAGGCTATGACCCTGCGTTCCCAGGTACTCGGGGACCACACGGCGAGGAGGTCGTGTGCATAATGGGCCCTATATTTTGAGGATTTACTTGCATTGCATATGGCATGACATGAGGTTGGTCGACCAAACCATATACCCATGAGTTGGATTCAGTTGAGCATCTTATGCATATCATTATGTTTATGATATATATGATACTTTTGACTTGGATTATACGATTTTTGAGTCGTTAGTATTCCAATTCGACAATGGTTTTTAATATCAATATTGAACATGAGTGTTCAAACATGCACATGTTTTAAAGAGCATATGATTTTAAACATAGCACGCATTGTAAAACTAGTAGTGATGGACTCCTACTGAGTATAGTATATACTCACCCAATCCTTAACATTTTTAAGACACAAGTAAGCACTTAAGGACAGGATACGTGTGTGACAGAAGACACCCAAATATATCATTTTTCAGGACAACTCCACTCACGAGTAGAAGATGCCTCATGAGCAAGTAAATAAAAAACAGACAATTATACATGTAAGTAAACACTCTACCCTTTGGACATGTATCTGTATTTATTTATAGTTGGGTTGTAAGCTGTGACTGGATAGACTTGGGAAGACATTTATGATTATAATATTTTTCAAAAAACTACTTTGATTGTTGTGAAAGAAAATGACACTTGGGGTTTTCAAAATGAGTTTAAATGAAAAGATTTTCTGCTACATTGCATGGTTTTTATAAAATGGTTTTCAAATAGGGATGCATCCCGCCTTAGGAATTAGATCTTGCATTTAAAAATGCATGGGAAAAATTGGGTCGTCACACGGGTGGCCAGATCCTCATAACTCCCATAGCATAGCATCCCCAGGCTTATGCATGTTTAAAACAAAACCATAAGCCTCTGTGCTTATATATAAAATAGGTTTCATATGTATAAGACAATCTATCTATTTACTTAGGGCTAGAATATCTTGTAGTTGCATATTCACTTAGAGTCTAGTCCTCAATTCTAACTTAACCATTTCATATGTGTTTGGTTGGATCATAAGGGTTTCATGGGATTTAATTACACTTGTCTGCATAAGGTCATGTGTTCAACATGTAAATCCCATGTAGATGCATTCACAAATCCTCCTACCTTCAAGTAGTGATCCATCTCTTTAGATCCTCCATGATCTTAACCGGTGTATGAAATATGTAAATCTATACTTACTTGATCTTTCATAGATCCTTTGATCAACAATTTATATTTGTTGATAAAGATCAAGAACTTAGATCTGCTATCATCTAATGCTCCTTTGATCTAAGTTTAGTTGTTTGATCATCCCTAAGGAGAATGATCTTGGTTCCCTTCCTTGAATCATATTTGACCAAGGGTTTAGATATTCTATTTGATCTAAGATCTTCTATTTGTTCTAAGATCTTCTATTTGTTCCAAGATCTAATGGATCTTGTTTGATCATCCTTATCTTACTTTACTTACAATTTTTATTAGGGTTAGATAATTTATTAACCTTTTATGCTATTATTATTATTATTATTCAACCAGTTAATGTTTTAGTGCTTGAAGATAACTTATTTCAGCCTAAGTCTAGACTGCTCCTCTTATTTCCAAATTGGCTAAGGCTTACTAGCTGAATGGGTGAACACAAAGTGGTCACATCAATCCTCATGTAAGGAGGCATTTAGACCTCACAAACGTCAACGGAAGGTAGGCGAAGAGCAAGGCTCTATTAGAAAACTCCCTTAACCACCATGTTCAACATTCACCAAAGTGACCTTAGCTCAACCTTTCATAAGGTTCCTATGAGCATGTTAATCCTAAGTACTCTTTCTAATTGATTTTAATTAAGTCCATGAACATTTAAAATATTATTCATGGGGTTTATTATTCTCCTAGTTTGGGCCAAGGATTTGATATTCCTTATATTGCCCTACTAGCTATAGCCCTTACTGATTAAGTCCAAGTCAAATAATTCACTCTTATTTGTGCCATAAAACTCTACTTTCTCAATAGATTCCATTTTTAGTGTTTTATGCTCTTTATCTCATAACTACTTTAACAATTAAATCTACTAATAAAATTTAACCATAAATGAATTATAACTTTAAAGCATAAAACTACATAATTGAACAACCTAATGATAATGGTACAAGGTACTTAAGATTACACTAGCATGATTTCTAACTAATGTACTTTATCTAATAAACTCAAATTAAACTACCATGGACCTAAGGTACCATCTCATACCATAGTCTAATCTAACATGAAATCTTAGCATGGTCCTAAGTTACAATTGCATGAAATCATACCAACATGGTCCTCAGTTACAATTCTTCATTCATGAATAATTTTATGGACATTTGAAATGAAGTTATACTAAAATAATCTATCGTGGATCCTATATTCATGAAATAAATCAAATGAAATCAATGCATAACTCAAGCTAACCCATTTCTAATTATTAAAACTTTTACTCATGATCCAACCATTAGATCTTTGGGTCTTTTCCTTTTAAATCAAGGGTTTTAATTAATTTTAGGGCTTTTACTCCATTAAGGTCCAACATCATATCCCTTTGTTTTTTACCATATTCAATCCATGATCTCAATGGATTCCATTATAATATCATTCATTCAATCCATCCCAAGGCTCTGATCATACTTGATCTTATTGATCAAGTAGGTCCCTTTGTATTTCTAGGGTTTTTCTACCATAAAGGGTAAATCCCTCAGTTTATCTTAGATCAGTCCAAATAAGTCATGGATATCACTTTATTTCAACATTATATCATTAGTAAGTCAGATCCCTAAGATTTGATCTTCTCAGATTTTGAAGATCATGAAAATTAGAAGCTTAATTCTTAAATATAGAAAGTTTATGAAGAATTTTCTATAGGTTATGATTTCAAAAGAAAATAGAAGTTATAAGCTTTCCATAGCTTCTTTCTAATATCAATTTGGAGCTCAGATGACTCCACAATTGACCTGTTAAGTTCACAGTCGTTCGTAGGGTCCAGATTTGATCTAGGCCCAACGAAATGGACGACCGAGATTGATCGAGCAGAGAGGGCTGGGTGGAGCAATCACCGCACACTCGTCATCGGGATGCAAGTGTAATGCGCTCCCCCCATGATCTGTGTTGTCACGTGGTCATCTCTGTACTTTGTTTCGCAACGCGTCCTGTAAATCCCGATTTTATTTGGAGATCAGACAGTCTGTTTTGGATTGTCCAATCAATCCTCTTCAATCAAAGGCTCAAAACCTAAAAAAAATTCTTTAAATTTCTACCCTAGGGCTTTTGGACCCTTTTGGATTGATTGGATGCTCAGATTTTTCATTTGAACCCTCCATCATCTAGAATTGAAGTGTTCTAGTCTTTACTTTATTTTTATAAATTTTAACCTAAAACTAATTACATAAAAATAAAAATTACATAAAAAATATGAAATAAGTATAAGAAGTGGTTCCACCTACCTGATTGGAGAAACAACATAGTTTTGAAGCCCAATTTGAAATAAATACCCTTTGATGATAAGATAGCCCGATAGTCCCTTTTTTTGTGATTTTCCATTGATTGCATTGTTGGATCTTGAAATTGATTGGGGGTTTTATAGATAAGATAGTCTAGGATTGTATGGATGGTTGGATTGGTGAGATTCAACTTGGAGTAGAGTGCCTAATTGAATTTAGGTCTCTTGTTCCAATTAGAGAGAGGAGAGAGAAAGTGCAAGAAGGAAGATTTTTGGGAGTTTGGGAATTTTGAGAAGGAATCTAGATCTGGTTTTTTAGAATAAGCAAGAAGATTTCATGGGAATTTTAATGAACATTTTTGGAGGTGTATTTATAGGCGTTTTGCATTTTTTATAATTGCATGTAATAATTGTGTTGTAATTCTTTTAAATATTAAATTAACATTGGATCCTCCACTACCACCTCCTTCTCCACTAATAGCTGGTAGTGGTTTGACCACTCATTACATATTTTCTAATCGTTGGATTCTTTTGTCGCCCTTTGTGGGCCCCACGAGGTGTGCGAGGACCATTTTGCCCTTTTATGGAGAAAAATTCATTTTATTCTTCTGAACTCAAAATTGAGTGTACTTAGTGGCATTGGGATCATATTTATATGTACATTATAAATATTGAGGTCTTAGTTCTTTGCTATGGGTAAAATTATCATTTTACCCTTTTATTCATAAAATGGAGAAAATTAGGGATTTTTCATTTTAACTAAGAATTGAACGTACTTAGTGTCATTCCTATTGGTTTTTTGAGTACATTCATAATTTACAAGTTTTAAATCATGTTTTAATCTCTACAAAAAGAGAATTTTCAATAACCTAATATTCTAGCTCAGAATTTCTAAAAACTTAAACTTTATTGATTTTCTCAATCAATTTAGAAAATTTGGGGTTATTATAGGAATAAGCTATCTTCAACTAGTAAAACATTAACTAGTTGAATAATAATAATAATAATAATATGAGCATATAAGGTTAGTAAATTATCTAATTCTAATTAAAATTGTAAGTAAGATAAGGATGATCAAACAATATACATAGGATCTTGAATGATCAAGAATAATAAGAATCCTACTGTCATATTTTATTATGTATCTATATATTTATGTTGTAGAAAAATCTAGATAGAGAATCCAAACCCTTGATCAAACATGATTCTAGGAAAATTTGGGCATCCCTTATAGGAATACATGAAGAAAGAATACTTGTATAAAGGAATAACTCTATACGTATGGTATGATAGATATATGAATCAAGACCATGATGGACAATATGGAGTGAATACCACTTGAGATGTATGAATCAAGACCATGATACCACTTTAAGGTAGGTGGATGTATAAGAATGTATTAAGGATTCATGTGTATACATACATGATCTTCTGCCTAGAATTATAGACCTTTATGATATAAGTATACTTGGTACCTTAGAATAATATTGATCTAATCAAATGATCCAACCAAGTGATCTAACCCCATGATCCAATTCAACTAATCCAATCTAATGATCTAATCAAATGATGAGAAATTAATGAGATGTGTAGAAAAAGGAAACCCTCAGAATAAGGCATAGAAAATATTCCAGCTTTAGTTAAACAGACACATCATTTGTTATGTACAATGTATTTTATATACAAGCTTGGTGGCTTGTGATTTTGTTTTACACAACCATAGGATTGGGGATGCTATGCTAGGGAAGTTATGAGGGTTTGGCTATCCGCTTCTTGAAATTTGTATGATGGATACCATGCCTAAAGAGAGGCTAAACGTCGGGTGGGAAATCATGGGAAGGCCACCACTGTGACAGCCATGATCTTGCCCATGCGGACATGGATTTTGTTATTTTCACAGTTGGTATTAGTGAATTATTATGCAGTTATCCAGGCGCGTTGTACTGATTTAGACTGCGGCATAGTGGTCCTTGATTATTTTGCATTATAATGCACAAATGATAGGCATAGTGTAATGCCATAGCGTGATGAGATGCCACTACATGAGCTCCTAGAAAGAAAATCCCCATATGAGAATTGGCTGAATATTGATCTCCTAAGTGGGAGTATAGCTAAGGGAAGGAACAAATTTTGAGTATTTTCACTATTTTAATGGATTTATCCTATCCTATATAAATAATGTATATACTCTATGTTGAGATAATCCATGAGTAGATAACCATGATAGAATAATGACTGGGGTATTTATTCTTATATTAGTGAAGTAGTATATTTTTGTATCCCCTACCAAACATAGCTTGCTAAGATATTGTAAATGTTTAAATGTTTACAATATCTCTGATACAAGGAAGGAAACTTACAGAAGTAAAGCTTGAAGACTTAGAAGCTGCCAGACTACTTAGGGTATTTCCCTTGAAGATTGTGTAATCTGGTTATGTACTTTGTAATTTGGATTGTATTTGGACAATGGATTGTAATTGTAATATAGGAGCTATGTAAAAGTGAACTGCTGAATGATTCTTGGTATTCAATAAAATTTTATTTTATACAAAATTCCCATGTGCATTATGTACTTTGAGGTAAGACTTGGGTTTTGTTACAAATGAATTTAAAAGAAAAGAATTTTTACTGCATTGTTTGCGAATTTTTTTTACCATTAAGGGCCCTACCTTTGAAAAATGTATTACAAAATGTGTTACAAAAACCTGGGTCATCACAGTTACAATACCATGCATTTTAAAATATGTGTGTCAA
Organism: Warburgia ugandensis; assembly: GCA_035236585.1. Classification (NCBI taxonomy): domain Eukaryota; kingdom Viridiplantae; phylum Streptophyta; class Magnoliopsida; order Canellales; family Canellaceae; genus Warburgia; species Warburgia ugandensis. The sequence goes on along the minus strand of CP141126.1, from coordinate 84,029,610 downwards.
TTTTTGATTTGTTAATGATTGTGACTTTTAAAATTGATCATTCTAGAGAGTGGACATTAAGAATAAGAAGGCTCATGTGTTAGATTTTTACATTTCATTTCAAAATGCATCCAAATACTTGCTTGAAGTATGCTTGTTGTAGCTATCCAGGTGAATAGAAATAGTACCATGCATTTTTAACAATGTGTGTGATTTTTAATTCATTAATGACTGTAAATGTTTGACATTGATCATTCTAGATAGTAGACATTGAGACTATGAAGGCTTATGTGTTAGATTTTTAACGTTCATTTAAAAAGGCATCTAAATACATGCTTGATGTATGTTTGTCATAATTGTCCTCGTGAAAGTGATAGTACCATGCATTTTAAACAATGTGCATGATTTTTTGATTCATTAATGGTTGTAAATTTTTGAAGTTGACCAGTCCAGATAGTGGACATTAAGAAGAATATCTATGAGTTAGATTTTTATGTTTAATTTAAAAAGGAATCCAACTACTTGCTTGAAGCATGCTTGTTGTAGCTGTTTTCGTGAATAGTAGCAATGCCATGCATTTCTAACTGAGTGCATGATTTTTTGAATCATTAATGATTGTAAATACCTAAAATTGATTATTTTAGATAGTGAAATTGAGAATAAGAAGACCCATCTAACAGATTTTCAAGTATCATTCAAAAAGGCAGCCAAATAATTGCTTGAAGAATGCTTGTTGCAATTGTCCACACGAATAGTAATAGTACCATGCATTTTTCACTATATGCACGATTTTCTGATTTGTTAATGGTTGTAAATGTCTGAAATCATTCATTCTACATGGTGGACATTGAGAATGAGTGTAATGACCCAAATTTTGGAGACATTTTGGATAAAGAACAATCATGATGTTGCTATTTGCCAATGATATTGTAACTTGTCTATTTTGGGAATGAATATATGTTTATTATATGTTTAATGGTCTTAATAGGTGGTTGGATGTTTTATCTTAATTAACATAGGAAACTTAGGAATTTGTGAAGAAAATTAGTGCCACTGGATTCTACACTCAAAATGAAATCCAACGCCTCAAAGAATGCCAAAACCAGAGCTCATATGAAGAAGTTATAGGCATTTGAAGATTGTGGGCATTTTTGTTAATTGCACCTAAAAACGAAAAAGACGAAAAACGCAAGGGGCCATTTTGATAATGGCACCCCTGTCTTCTTCCTTCTATAGCCACCGACATTCCCGATCCTTCCAGAACCACCTCTGTAGGGCGGTGTTGGGAAGAATGGTGGCACTGCCTTCCCTCTCCTATAAATTTCCCCCACTCCCCCTTCTCCACTATGGTATTTCTGGGTTCAAATCCGATTCATTACCGTCTCTGGCAAAGAGGGTTTGGAGCAAACGTTCCAGGTGTACGACGGCTCCACAGTGGATTTCCAGGTACATCCTCCTCCCCATCCTATTCCTCCCTTCTTTCCCTTTTGTTTTCCCCCAGAGTCCGACCAGATCTAACGTTTCCCAGCCGGAGAATACCTTAGGAAGAAGCGTTCGTTCCAAAACCCTCTCCCCGATGACCAAGGTTCCGGCAGGGAACCGAAACCACTAACAAGGGCACCATTTCAAGCTGCCCAAGTTGGTCCTCATTACCCTCTCCTTCCTAGCCTAGATCCACATTGGATCTACGTGTTTTTCTGGCCAAAAATCATCAACTTTCTGTAAAAGAGACCAGACGGATGGAAACCCGTCGGAGGCTATGCCTCCTAGGGGTGTACGAGCAGTCCAGGGGGGCATGGGCGTGACATATGCCCATGCCAAGCTCCCTAGGGTGACAGTCACGCGCATGTCACATGTGAACAGATGCCCAACTCGACCAAGACACTCAAGCATCTCAGGAGTAAGGACGTGCACACAACTAACGCCTAAGATGTGTCCGCGCGACGCTGTCCAGAACGCCCACCCTAGCGCACCATATCAGACATTCGCACGCACACCATTTGAACGTATGCATGTGGGCCAACGTGGTTGCGGTACAAACAGGGCGCACACGCATGGGTCGTCCATTAAGGCGTGACACAAAAATCCAAATTCGAAAGCTATATAATTCTAATAGATGATCCGAAAGAACCAATTGCGTCTGTAATTTCGACACGGACCCAATTGTAATATTTAGGACATGCTTAGATAAAGGTCAACCTAAGAATGTCACAGAGTGATCCCTAGAAACCAACCAATCATATAGATCTAACCTTTGCCCGGTGAACCTACAAATAAAGCCTGGATCTTATGTTTGAACATCATTCAGGACTGTACTAAGGTATTGACTAGAATTAAAGAGAGGCACGAGCTCAGAAACAACGCTCGAGGTAGGTAGTCTGATACTACTCTATTTTCAAAATGCATCCCAAACCCTATTTAAGTTACCTGTTTTTATTTCTGTATCTAGTATGTGTTTTTATACAAGTGTACAAGACCTGCTTTCATGATTTATGTATTTGACAAATCTTGCATTGAATTAAGAATGTTGTTGGGAAATAATGTTCTTATACGAGGTTACAGATTTATAACATTAAGTACAGTACTAGCATGAGTAGCGTTTATGCCATGCTCGCATACTTTGAAAACAAATGCATAAATTGCATGATTTATGTTGATTTGGGATTTAAACTATGTATGTTTTGGGCTATTGAGCCTGGTGGGCACTATGATGAGGGGTACGGGTTTGGCCTCTCGGCCTCTACCAACAAAAAGGTGGATGGTATCGCTACCAGAAATGGCATTGTCCCTTCCCTAACTACTATGGTAAACAGGGACAACCACTAGAGGTGTTCACGACACCCTTTCGGGGACATATCCATAGTTGCCGTGGAGGCTATGGTGGACTAGTCTCTAGATACCGAAGACATGTGATCCAGAGGGATTCTGGTCATGAGCATAGTAACCCTATGATTTTGGTGTGATTGATATGCATATAGCATTGAAATGGTCATAAACAAGTACTCGTGACCAGTTCACTTGAGACCCTGTGCATGATGCTATTGTTTGACTCATATGAAGACTATTTTAAGTATTTACTGATCATTATTTACAACTCATTGATTTTCCGTATTGTAGATCTCATGACATAGATATATTGATTTCTATTGATTTCGGATTTTTGAAATTAGGCATACTGCTAGTATTGCATACTGAGGTTTAATAAAGAATTTTAATAGATGGCATTGCTTACATTTTTTTTGTCATACAAATGTGCACTTTTTTCAAATTAAGCATCTCGATGTTGTACATGCAAACCCTTTGAACTTTGTATGATGCATTGCTGTGTTTTCAAAAAGGGTAATGTCAGGTTACCTACTGAATATGATAAATACTCAACCCAATCCATCATTTTTCAGATCATACAACGTACAAATAGAAGGAGTATCAGGAGGCGTTAGACCCACAGTCGAGTAGGAAAAGGTAAGACTTAATTAGTGATTCTTTTGGTACTTGTTGTAATCTTAGTTGTAAGTATTTGTTTATAGCTGTGGCTGTGACTAACAATCCTTGGAGTAATACTTATTTCTATTTGATCTATAAATTTCCATGGCACTATGCATTGAGAGTTCATTATAACACTCGGGCTCTTTGTACAATGATTTTTCAAAAAGAAAAAAAAATTCCTGCATTCTTTTGCATAAATTGTTCTAAAAATAGAGATCGAACTTGCTATGTTTTTATAAAATTGCATTATAAAACCCAGGTCATCACAATAAGAAATCCCATGTGTTAGATTTTTAAGTTTCATTCAAAAAGGCATCAAAATACTTGCTTGAAGTACGCTTGTTGTAGCTGTCAGTGTGAATAGTAAATATATCATGCGTTTCTAAATATGTGCATCATTTTTTAAATTGATGATTCTAGGTAGTAGACATTGAGAATAAGAAGATGCATGTGTTATATTTCCAAGTTTCATTCTAAAAGGCATCCAAATTCTTGCTTGAAGTATGCTCATTGTGGCTGTTCGTGTGAATAGTAACAATACTAAGCGTTTTTAACTATGCGTGTGATTTTCTGACTTGGCAATGGCTGAAAATGTTTGAAATTGACCATTCTATTTAAGATACATTGATAATAAGATGGCTCATGTGTTAGATTTTCAAATTTCATTCAAAAAGGCATCCAAATATTTTCTTGAAGTATGGTTGTCATAGCTATCCAAGTGAATTGTAATAGTATCATGTGTTCCTAAAAATGTGCGTGACTTTTTTATTCATCAATAGTAGTCAGTGTTTGAAATTGATCATTCTAAATAGTGAACATTGAGAATAATAAGAATCATGTGTTAGATTTTTGTGTTTCTTCCAAAAAGGCATCCAAATACTTGCTTGGATTATGCTTGTTGTTGCTAACCACATGAATACTAATAGTACCATGTGTTTCTATCTATGTGTGTCAATTTTTAATTCGTTAATGCTAGTAAATTCACAAGATCGATCATTCTAGATAGTGGACATTGAGATTAAAAAGACCCATGTGTTAGATTTTCAAGTTTCATTCGAAAGGCATCTAAATACTTGTTTGCAATATACTTGTTGTAGCTATCTTTGTCAATAGATATATTACCATGCATTTTTAACTATGTGAGGGATTTTCTAATTATTTAATAGTTGTAAATTTTTGAAATTTATTATTATAGATAATGGGCGCTGGAAATTACAAGATCCATGTGTTAGATTTTTTCATCTCATTCAGAAAGGCATCCAAATACTTGCTTGAAGTATGCTTGTTGTAGTTGTCCATGTGACTACTATCAGTACCATGCATTTTTAACTATGTGTGTGATTTTTTAATTCGATAATGGTTGTAAATGTTTAAAATTGATCATTCTACATAGTGGACATTGAGAATAAAGAGGCCCATTTGTTAGATTTTCAATTTTCATTCAGAAAGGCATCCAAATACTTGCTTGACCTACGCATGTTGTAGTTGTCCTCATGAATAGTAACAGTGCCATGCATTTTTAAGTATGTGCATGATTTTTTTATTCTTTAATGGTGGTAAATTTTTAAAAATGATCATTCTAGATAGTGGACATTGAGAATGAGAAGGCCATGTGTTAGATTTTCAAGTTTCATTCAAAAAGGCATCAAAATACTTGCTTAAAGCATGCTTGTTGTAGTTGTGTGCATGAATAGTAACAATACCATGTGTTGTTAACTATGTGTGTGATTTTCTGATTCATTAATGATAGTAAATTTTTAAATTTGATTGTTCTAGATAGTGGATAGCGAGAATAAGATGACCCATGTTTTAAATTTTCAAGTTTCATTCCAAAAGGCATCCAAATACTTTCTTGAAAAATTCGTGGGTGAATAGTAATGGTACCATTCATTTTTAACTATGTCCGTGATTTTCTAATTCATTAATTGTTGTAAATATTAGAAATTGATCTTTATAGATAGTTTACATTGAGAAAAAGAAGATCCATGTGTTAGATTTTCAATTTTCATTCAAAAATGTATCCAAATACTTGCTTAAAGCATGCTTGTAGATGTTCATGTGAATAGTAACAATACCATGCATTTTTATCTATGTGTGTGATTTTTTTTATTTGTTAATGATTGTAAATTTTTAAAATTGACCATTCAAGATAGTGGACATTGAGAATAAAAAGGCCCTTATGTTATATTTTCAAGTTTCATTCAAAAAGGCATCTAAATACTTGCTTGAAGCATACTTGTTGTAGCTGTCCACATGAAAAGTAACAATACCATGCATTTTTAACTATATGTATGATTTTCTAATTGGTAATGACTATAAATGTTTAAAATTGATCTTTCGAGATAGTGGACATTGGAAACAAGAAGATCCATGTGTTAGATTTTCAAGTTTCATTCAAAAAGCACCCACGTACTTGATTGAAAAATGCTTGTTGTAGCTGTTTGCCAGAATAGTAATAGAACAAAGTGTTTTTAACTATGTGCATGCTTTTTTGATTAGTTAATGGTTGTAAATGTTTGAAATTGATCATTCTATATAGTGGACATTGAGAATAAGAGGGCCCCATGTGTTAGATTTTCAAGTTACATTAGAAAAGGCATCCTAATACTTGCTTGAAGTATGGTTGTCATAGCTATCCAAGTGAATAGCAACAATACCTTGCGTTTCTTGCTATGTGCATGATTTTTTAATTCATTAATGGTAGTCAATGTTTGAAATTGATTGTTCTTGATAGTGGGCATTGAGAATAAGATGACTTGTATGTTAGATTTTCATGTTTTATCCAAGCGGGCATCCAAATACTTCCCTAAATTATGCATGTTGTAGCTATTCGCATGAATAGTAACAATACCATGCGTTTCTAACTATGTGCCAGATTTTCTAATTAGTTAATGATTGTAAATGTTTAAAATTGATTATTCTAGATATTGGATAGTGAGAATAAGAAGACCCATGTATTAGATTTTGAGGTTTCATTCAAAAAGGCATCTATATACATGCTTGTTGTAGTAGCTGTCTACATGAATAGTAAAAGTATCATGTGTTTCTAACTATGTGAGTGATTTTTTGATTTGGTAATCTTTATAAATGTTTAAAATTGATCATTTTTGGATCATGAGGAATGAGAATAAGAAGATCCATGTTCTAGATTTTTTTTTTTCTTTCAAAAATAATTCCAAATATTTGCTTGAAGAAAGCTTTTTGTAGTTGTCCACGTGAATAGTAACAATACCACACGTTTTTAGCTATGTGTGTGATTTTCTGATTCGTTGACGATTGTAAATGTTCGAAATTGATCATTCTAGATAGTGGACATTGAGAATGAGAAGTCCCATGTGATAGATTTTCAAGTTTCATTCAAATAAGCCTCCAAATGCTTGCGTGCAATATGCTTGTTGTTGCTGTATATATGAATAGTAACAATACCATGCATTTTTTACTATGTGCATGATTCTTTGATTTTTAATGATTGTAAATTTTTAAAATTACTCATTCTAGATAGTGGACATTGGGAATAAGAAGACCATGTGTTTGAATTTCAAGTTTCATTCAGAAAGGCATCCAAATACATGCTTAAAGTATGCTTGTTGTAGTTGTCCACATGAATAGTAACAATGCCATGCATTTTTAACTATGTGTGTGATTTTCTGATTCAGTAATGATTGTAAATATTTAAAATCGATCATCTTAGATAGTACACATTGAGAATAAGAAGTCTCATACATTAGTTTTTCAAGTTTGATTCAAAAAGGCATCTAAGTACTTGCTTGAAGTATACTTGTTGTAGTTGTTTGCTTGAATAGTAGCAGTATCATGTGTATTTAAATATGTGTGTAATTTCTTTATTCATTAATTATTGTAAAATTTTAAAATTGATCATTCTAGATAGTGGACATTAAGAATAAAAAGGCTCTTGTGTCAGATTTTTAACATTCTTTTAAAAAGGCCTCCAAATTCTTGCTTGAAGTATGATTGTCATAACTATCCATGTGAATAGCAAAAGTACAATTCAATTTTAACTATGTGCATGATTTTCTTATTTGTTAATGGTTGCCAATGTTTGAAATTGATTGTTCTAGGTAGTGGACATTGAGAATAAGAAGACTCGTGAGTTAAATTTTAAAGTTTCATCCAAAAAGGCATCAAGATACTTGCTTGAATTATGCTTGTTGTAGCTGTTTGAGTGAATAGTAATAGTTCAATGCATTTTCAACTATGTGCATAATTTTTTTATTCTTTAATGGTTGTAAATTTTTTAAATTGATCATTCTAGATAGTGGACATTGAGAATAAGAAGACCCATGTGTTAAATTTTCAAGTTTCTATCAAAATGGCATCCAAATACTAGCTTGAAGAATCCTTCTTGTTATTGTCCTCGTGCATAGTGATAGTACTATGCATTTTTAACTATGAATGTGATTTTCTAATTCGTTAATAGGTGTAAATGTTTAAAATTGATCATTCTAGATAGTGGACATTGAGAATAAGAAGATCCATATGTAAGATTTTCCAATTCCACTAAAAAAGGCATCCAAATACTTGGTTGAAGTACGCTTGTTGTATTTGTCCGCTTGAATAGTAACAATACCATGTGTTTTTAACTATATGCATGATTGTCTAATTTGGTAATGATTGCTAATGTTTCAAATTGATCATTCTAAATAGTGGACATTGAGAATAAGCAGACACATGTTGGATTTTAATGTTTCACTCAGAAAGGCATCCAAATTCTTGCTTGAAGAATGCTTGTTGTAGGTGTCTATGTGAATAGTAATAGTACCATCCATTTTTAACAACGTGCTTGATTTTTTGATTTGTTAATGGTTGTAACTATTTGGAATTGATCATTCTAGATAGTGGACATTGAGAATATGAAGGCCCACTAGTTAAATTTTTAACTTTCATTTAAGAAGGCATCCAAATATTTCCTTGATGTCATAACTGTCCACTTAAATAATAAGAGTACCCTGTGTTTTTAAATATGTGCATGATTTTTTGATTTGTTAATAGTTGTTAATGTTTGAAATTGATCATTCTAGATAGTGGATAATGGAATAAGAAGACATGTATTAGATTTACAATGTGCGTGATTTTCTAACTCATTAATGGTTGTAATATTTTGAAATTGATTATTCTAGATGGTGGACATTGAGTCTATGAAGACCCATTTATTTTATTTTCAAGTATCAATAAAAAAGGCATCCATGTACCAACTTGACGAATCCTTGTTGTAGTTGTCCAAATGAATAGTAATAGTACCATGTATTTTTTACTATGTGCATGATCTTTTATTTCATTAATGGTTGTAAATGTTTAAAATTGATCATTCATGATAGTGGACATTGAGAATAAGAAAATTCATGTGTTAGATTTTCAAGTTTCATTCAGAAAGGCATCCAAATACTTGCTTGAAGTATACTTGTCATAACTATCCTCATGAATAGTAATAATACCACGCACTTTTAACTATGTGTTATTTTTTGATTCTTTAATGGTTGTACACTTTTGAAATTGATCATTCTATATAGTGGACATTGAGAATAAGAAGACCCAGGTATTAGATTTTCAAGTTTCATTCAAAAAGGCATCCAAATACTTGGTTGTAGTATACTTGTTGTAGCTGTACACATGAATAGTAACAATGCCATGCATTTTTAACTATGTACTTGATTTTTTAATTCGTTAATGATTGAAAATTTTTTAAATTGATCATTCAAGATAGTGAACATTGAGAATAAGAAGACCCATGTGTTAGATTTTCAAGTTTCATTCAAAATGGCATCCAAATACTTGCTTGAAGTATGCTTGTTGAAGCTATACGTGTGAATAGTAAAAATTTCATGCTTTTTTTTACTATGTACCTAATTTTTTGATTCGTTAATGATTGAAAATTTTCAAAATTGATCATTCTAGATAGTGAACATTGAGAAGAAGACCCATGTGTTTTTAACTGTGTTAATGATTTTTTGATTTGTTAATGGTTGTCAATGTTTGAAATTGATAATTCTAGATAGTGGACATTGAGAATAAGAATACTCATCTATTATATTTTGATGTTTCTTCCAAAAAGTCATCCAAATACTTGCTTGAACTATGCTTATTATAGCTGTTCGCATGAATACTAATAGCACCACCTGTTTCTAACTATGTGCATGATTTTTTGATTCATTAATGGCTATAAATTTTTGAAATTGATCATTCTAGATAGTTGATATTGAGAATAATAAGACTCATGCATTAGATTTCCAAGTTTCATTAAAAACAACAAGTAAATACTTACATGAAATATGTTTGTTGTAGTTGTACACATGAATAGCAACAATACCATGCATTTTTAACTATGTGCGTGACTTTTTGATTCATTAATGATTGAAAATTTTTAAAATTGATCATTCTAGATAGCGTATAATTAGAATAAGAAGGCCCATGTCTTAGATTTTCATGTTCCAATTGGAAAGGTATCCAAATAATTGCTTAAAGTAAGCTTGTTGTAGCTGTCTGCGTTAATAGTAACAGTAGCATGCATTTTTAAATATGTTTGTGATTTTCTGATTCATTAATGGTTGTAAATTTTTTAAATTGATCATTCTAGATAGTAGACATTGAGAATAAGAAGCCCATGTGTTAGATTTTCAAGTTTCATTCAAAAAAGCTTCCAAATACATGCTTAAAATATGCTTGTAGCTATCCACATGAATAGTGACAATATCATGTGTTTTTAACTATGTGCTTGATTTTCTAATTCGGTAATGGTTCTAAATGTTTAAAATTGATCATTCTAGATGGTGGACATTGAGAACAAGAAGAACCACGTGTTAGATTTTAAATTTTCATTTAAAAAGGGATCCAAATACTTGCTTGAAGTATACTTGTTGTAGTTATTTGCGTGAATAGTGTCAGTACCATGTGTTTTTAACTATGTGCTTGATATTTTTATCTTTAATGGTTGTAAATATTTGAAAATTATTTTTCTAGATAGTGGACGTTGAGAATAAGAAGATCCATGTGTTAAATTTTTAGTTTTCATTCAAAAATGCATCCAAATACTTGCTTGAAGCATGCATGTTGTAGCTATCAGCGTAAATAGTAACAATACCATGTGTTTTTAACTATGTGCATGATTTTTTGATTCGTTAAAGTTTGTAAATTTTTAAAACTCAACATTATATATAGTGGACATTGAGAATAAGAAGACCCATTAGTTGGATTTTTAAGTTTCATTCAAAGAGGCATGCAAATAGTTGCTTGAAGCATGCTTGCTATTGCTGTACACGTCAAACAATACCATGCATTTTTTACTATATGCATGGTTTTCTGATTCGTTAATGATTGTAAAATTTTAAAGTTGATCATTCTAAATTGTGGACATTGAGAATAAGAAGGCCCATGTCTTACATTTTCATGTTCCATTCAAAAAGGTGTCAAGATGCTTGCTTGAAGTATGCATGTTGTAGTTGTCTGCCTAAATAGTAACAGTATCATGCGTTTCTAAATGTGCATTATTTTCCTATTCATTAATGGTTGTTAATTTTTTTAAATTGATCATTTTACATAGTGGACATTCAGAATAAGGAGACCATGTGCTATATTTTAAAGTTCCATTCTAAAAGGCATCCAAATACATGCTTAAAGTATGCTTATTGTAGCTATCTATGTGAATAGTAACAATAACATGCTTTTTTAATTCTGTGCGTGATTTTCAAATTTGATAATTATTGTTAATGTTTAAAATTTCTCATTCTAGATAGTGGACATTGAGAATAAGAAGACCCATATGCTAGAATTACAAGTTTCATTCAAAAAGGCATCTAAATCCTTGCTTCACGTATTCTTGTTGTATCTGTTTGCATGAATAGTAATAATACCAAGCATTTTTTAACTATGTGCATGATTTTCTGATTCTTTAATGATCATAAATATTTAAAATAGATATTTCTAGAGAGTGGAAATTGAGAATAAGATGGTCCATGTGTTAGATTTTTAGGTTTCATTCAGAAAGGCATCCAAATACTTGCCTAAAGAATCCTTCTTTAAGTGAATGGTAATAGTACCATGCATTTTTAACTATGTGCATGATTTTTTGATTCATTAATGGTTGTAAATGTTTGAAATTGAACATTCTAGATAGTGGACATTGAGAATAAGATGACCCATGTGTTAGATTTTCAAGTTTCATTCAAAAAGGCATCTAAATACTTGAAGCATGCATTTTGTAGCTGTCTTGTGAATAGTAACAACACCATGCATGTTTAATTATGTGCATGATTTTTTGTTTCATTAATGATTGTAAATTTTTAAAATTGATCATTCTAGCTAGTGTACTTTGAGAATAAGATCACCCATGTGTTAGATTTTTAAGTTTCATTCAAAAAAACATCCAAATACTTGATTGACAACTCCTTGTTATAGCTATTTGCTTAAAAGTAATAATACCATGTGTTTTTAATTATATGTGTGATTTACTAATTCATTCATGGATGCAAATGGTTGAAATTGATCATTCTAGATAGTGGACATTGAGAATAAGGAGACCATATGTTATATTTTCAAGTTCCATTCAAAAAGGCATCCAAATACATGCTTAAAGTATGCTTGTTGTACCTGTCTATGTGAATAGTAACAATACCATAGTTTTTTAACTCTGTGCATGATTTTTAGATTCGGTAATTATTGTTATTGTTTAAAATTACTCACATTAGATAGTGGAAATTGAGAATAAGAAGATCCATATGCTAGAATTTCAAGTTTCATTCAAAAAGGCATCCAAATCCTTGCTTCACGTATTCTTGTTGTAGTTGTCCACATGAATAGTAATAGTACCAAGCATTTTTAACTATGTGCATTATTTTTTTATTCTTTAATGGTCAAAAATATTTAAGAAAGATCTTTCTAGAGAGTGGACATTGATAATAAGATGGACCACGTGTTAGATTTTTAGGTTTCATTTAGAAAGGCATCCAAATACTTGCCTGAGGAATCCTTGTTGTCATTGTCGCGTGAATAGTAATAGTACCATGCATTTTTAACTATGTGTATTTTTTTTATTCATTAATGGTTGTAAATGTTTGAAATTAAACATTCTAGATAGCGGACATTGAGAATAAGATGTCCTATGTGTTAAATTCTCAAGTTTCATTCAAAAAGGCATCCAAATACTTCATTGAAGCATGCTTGTTGTAGCTATCCAAGTGAATAGTAACAACACCATGCGTGTTTAACTATGTGCATGATTTTTTGTTTCATTGATGATTATAAAATTTTAAAATTAATCATTCTAGCTAGTGGACTTTGAGAATAAGAACACCCATGTGTTAGATTTTCAAGTTTCATTCAAAAAAGCATCCAAATACTTGATTGATGAATACTTCCTGTAGCCATCTCCCTGAATAGTAATAATACCATGCATTTTTAACTATGTGCATGATTTCCTAATTCGTTCATGGTTGCAAATGGTTGATATTGATCATTCTAGATAGTGGACATTGAGAATAAAGAGACCATGTGTTAGATTTTCAAGTTCCATTCAAAAAGGCATCCAAATACATGCTTAAAGTATGCTTGCTATACCTATCTGCATGAATAGTAATAATACCATGCATTTTTAACTCTTTGTGTGATTTTTAGATTTGGTAATTGTTGTTAATGTTTAAAATTGAACATTCCAGATAGTGGACATTGAGAATAAGAAGACCCATATGCTAGAATTTCAAGTTTTATTCAAAAAGGCATCTAAATCCTTGCTTCACATATTCTTGCTATAGTTGTTCACATGAATAGTAGCAGTGCCAAGCATTTTAACTATGTGCATGATTTTCTGATTCTTTAATGGTCATAAATATTTAAAATAGATCTTTTTAGAGAGTGGACATTGAGAATAAGATGGTCCATGTGTTAGATTTTTAGGTTTCATTCAGAAAGGCATCCAAATACTTACCTAAAGAATTCTTATTTGCGTGAATAGTAATAGTACCATGTGTTTTTAACTATGTGTGTGATTTTTTGATTCATTAATGACTGTAAATGTTTGAAATTGAACAATCTAGAAAGTGGACATTGAGATTAAGATACCATGTGCTAGATTTTCAAGATTCGTTCAAAAAGGCATCCAAATACTTCCTTGAAGCATGCTTGTTGTAGTTGTCTGCGTGAATAGTGACAACACCGTGCATGTTTAACTATGTGCATGATTTTTGTTTCATTAATGATTGTAAAATTTTAAAATTGATCATTCTAGCTAGTGGACTTTGAGAATAAGATCACCCATTTGTTATATTTTCAAGTTTCATTCAAAAAAGCATCCAAATACTTGATTGATGAATCCTTGTCGAAGCTATCCACTTGAATAGTAATAATACCATGCCTTTTTAACTATGTGTGTGATTTACTAATTCATTCATGGTTGGAAATAGTTGAAATTAATCATTCTAGATAGTGGACATTGAGATAAGAAGATCCATGTTTCAGATTTTCGAGTTTCATTCAAAAAGGCATCCAAATACTTCCTGGAAGCATGCTTGTTGCAAATGTTTGAAATTGATTGTTCAAGATAGTGGACAATGAGAACAAGAAGCCCCATGTGTTAGATCTTAAAATTCCATTCAGAAAAGTATCCAAATACTTGCTTGAAGTGTCCTTGTTGTTGCTGTCTGTGTGAATAGTAACAATACCCTACATTTTTAACTATGTTTATGATTTTCTGATTCGTTAATGATTGTAAATTTTTAAAACTAATCATTCTAGATAGTGGACATTTAGAATAAGAAGGCTTATGTGTTAGATTTTGAAGTTTCATTCAAAAAGGCATCCAAATACTTGCTTAAAGAATCCTTGTTGTAGTTGTCTTTGTGTGTAGTAACAGTACCATGTGTTTTTAACTATGTGCGTGATTTTCTAATTCATTAATTGTTGTAAATGTTTCAAATTGATCATTCTTGATAGTGGACAATGAAACTAAGAATATCCATGTGTTAGATTGTCAAGTTTCATTTAAAAAGCCATCCAAATACTTGCTGACTAGTCCTTATTATAGCTATCCATGTGAATAGTAGTACCATGCATTTTTAACTATGTTCATAATTTTCTAATTAGTTAGAGGTTGTAAATGTTTGAAATTGATAATTCTAGATAGTGGAGATTGGAAATAAGAAGTCCTATGTGTTATATTTTCAAGTTTCATTTAAAAAGGCAACCTAATACTTGCTTGAAGTATGCATGTTGTAGCTTTACAAGTGAATAGTAAGAATACCATGCATTTTTAACTACGTGCTTGATCTTCTGATTTGTTAATGATTGTAAATTTTTAAAATTGATCATTTTAGATAGTAGACATTGAGAATAATAAGGCCATGTCTTAGATTTTCAAGTTTTACTCAAAAGATATCCAAGTACTTGCTCGAAATATGCTTGTTGTAGCTGTCCACGCGAATAGTAATAGTATCATGTGTTTTTAAATGAAAAGCATGTTTGTTTGTAAATTTTTGTAATTGATCATTCTAGATAGTGGACATTAAGAATAAGAAGGCCCATGTGTAAGATTTTTAACTTTCATTTAAAAAAGCATCCAAATACTTGATTGAAGTATGATTGTCATAATGGTCCACATGAATAGTTACAATACTATGCATTTTCAACTATGTGCATTATTTTCTAATTCGTTAATGGCTGTAAATTTTTGAAATTGATCATTCTATATAGCAGGCAATGACAATAAGAAAACCCATGTCTTAGATTTTTAAGTTTCATTCAAAAAGCCATCCAAATAGTTGCTTGATGAAAGCTTATTATAGGTGTCTACTTGAATAGGTAATAGTATCATGCGTTTTCAACTATGTGCAAGATTTTCCAATTTGTTAATGGCTATAAATGTTTGAAATTAATCATTCTAGATATTATACATTGTGAATAAGAAGGCCTATGTGTTAGATTTTTAACTTTCATTCAGAAACGAATCCAAATAGTTGCCTAAAATATGACTATTATAACTATCCACGTGAATAGTAACAGGACGATGTGCGTGATTTTGTAATTCATTAATGGTTTTCAATTTTTGAAATTGATCATTCTAGATAGTGGACATTGAGAATAAGAAGCCTCATATGTTAGATTTTTAAGTTTCTTCCAAAAAGGCATCCAAAAACTTCCTAGAATTATGCTAGTTGTAGCTGCTCAAGTGAATAGTAACTATACCATGCATTTTTAACTATGTGCATGATTTGCTAATTCGTTAATGGTTGTAAATTTTTGAAATTGACCATTCTAGATAGTGGACATTGAGAATAAGAAGGCCCGTGTCTTAGATTTTTCAACTTTCATTAAAATAGGCATCCAAATACTTGGTTGAAGTATGCTTGTTGTAGATGTTCGCATGAATAATAATAGTACCATGTGTTTTTAACTATGTGCGTGGTTTTCTAATTCATTAATCATTGAAATATTTTTAAAATTGAACATTCTATATAGTGGAGATTTAGAATAAGAATATCCATGTGTTAGATTTTTACGTTTCATTCAAAAGGCATTCAAATACTTGCTTGAAATGTGCTTGTTATAGCTGTCCGTATGAATAGTAATGATACCATGCATTTTTAACTATTTGATTTTATAATTCGTTAATGGTTGTAAATGTTTGAAATTGATCATTCTAGATATTGTACATTGAGTATAAGAAGATCCATGTGTTAAATTGTCAAGTTTCCTTCAAAATGCATCCAAATACTTGCTTGAAGTATGCATACTGTAGCTGTCCATGTGAATAGTAATAATACCAAGCAGTTTTAACTGTGACTATGGTTTTCTAATTTTTGTAAATTTTTAAAATTGATCATTCTAAATAGTGGACATTGTGAATAAGAAAACCCATGCTATATTATCAAGTTTCATTCTAAAAGGCATCCTAATACTAGCTTGAAGAATCCTAGTTGTAGTTGTCCACATGCATAGTAACAATACAATGCATTTTTAACTATGTGCATGATTTTCTGATTCATTAATTGTTGTAAATGTTTAAAAAATTTCATTCTAGGTAGTGGACAATAAGAATAAGAAGACCCTTGTGTAAGATTTTCAATTTCCATTATAAAAGGCATCCAAATACTTGTTTAAAGTATGCTTGTTTATCTTTCTGCTTGAATAGTAACAACACCATGTGTTTTCAACTATGCGTGTGATTTTTTAATTTGGTAATGATTGTAAATGTTTAAAATTGATCATTCTAAATACTGAAAATTAATAATAAGTAGACCCATGTATTAGATTTTTGAGTTTCATCTAAAAGGCATCCAAATTCTTACTTGAAGAATGCTTGTTGTAGTTGTCTGCGTAAATAGTAATAGTACCTCGCTTTTTTAACTATATGAGTGATTTTATAATTCGTTAATGGTTATAAATGTTTGAAATTGATCATTCTAGATAGTGGACATTGAGAATAAGAATGTCCATGTGTTACATTTTTAACTTCATTTAAAATGGCATCCTAATACTTGCTTGAAGTATGGTTGTAACAACTATCCTCGTGAATAGTAACAATGCCATGTGTTTTTAACTATATGCATGATATTCTAATTAGTTAATAGTTGTCAATGTTTGAAATTGTTCATTCTAGGTAGTAGATAATAGAATAAGAAGACTCATAATAGAATTTCTAGTTTAACCCAAACAGGCATCCAAATACTTGCTTGAATTATTCTTGTTGTAGCTATCAACATAAATAGTAATAGTACCATGCGTTTTTAACTATGATCATGATTTTTTAACTCGTTAATGGTTGTAAATTTTTCAAATTGATCATTATAGATAATGTACATTGAGAATAAGAGACCCAATTATTAGATTTTCAAGTTTCATTCAAAAACCATCCATATACTTGCTTGACAAATCCTTATTGTTGTTGTACACGTGAATAGTAGTAGTACCATGCATTTTTTAATATGTGTGTGATTTTCTAATTTTTTAATTGTTGTAAATATTTGAAATTGATCATTCTAGATAATGGACATTGAGAATAAGAAAACCCAAGTGTTAGATTATCAAGTTTCATTCAAAAAGGAATCCAAATACTTGCTATAAGTATACTTGTCATAATTATCCCTTGAATAGTAACAGTACCATGCATTTTTAACTATGTGCATCATTTTTTGATTCATTAATGTCTCTAAATTTTTGAAATTGATTATTCTAGATAGTGGGCATTGAGAATAATAATACTCATGTGTTATATATTCAAGTTTCATCCAAAAAGGCTTCCAAATACTAGCTTGAATTATGCTTGTTGTAGCTGTCTGTGTGAATAGTAGCAGTACTATGCATTTTTAACTATGTGCATGATTCTCTAATTCATTAATGGTTATAAATTTTTAAAATTAATCATTCTAGATAGTGGACATTGGGAATAAGAAAACCGATGTGTTATATTTTCTAGTTTCATTCAAAAAGGCATCTAAATACTTGCTTGAAACATGTTTGTTGTAGCCATCCAAGTAAATTATAGCAATACCATGCATTTTTAACTATGTGCATGATTTTTTGATTCATCAATGATTGTAAATTTTTAAAATTGATCATTCTCGATTGTGGGCATTGATAATAGGAAGCCCCATGTGTTAAATTTTCACGTTTCAATCAAAAAGGTATCCAAATACTTGCTTGTACAATCCTTGTTGTAGCTGTCTGCTTGAATAGTAATAGTGCCATGCATTTTTAACTACGTGCGCAATTTTTTGATACATTAATGGTTGTAAACTTTTGAAATTGATCATTCTCAATAGTAGACATGGAGAATATGAAGACCTGTGCCTTTAAGTTTCAAGTTTCATTCAAAAAGGCATGCCAATACTTGCTTAAAGTATGCTTGTGTAGCTGTCCGCATGAATAGTAACAGTACCATGCATTTTCAACTATTTGCATGACTTTCTGATTCGTTAATGGTTGTAAGTTTTTGAAATTGATCATTCTAGTTAGTGGATATTGAGAATAAGAAGTTCCATGTGTTAGATTTTTAACCTTAATTAAAAAACACATCCAAGTACTTGCATGAAGTGTGCTTGTTGTAGTTGTTTATGTGAGTTGTAATAGTACCATGCGTTTTTAATTATGTGTATGATTTTCTACTTTGTTAATGATTGTAAATGTGTAAAATTGATCATTCTGCATAGTGGACATTGAGAATAAGAAGTCCCATGTGTTAGATGTTCAAGTTTCATTCAAAAAGGCATCCAAATACTTGCTTGAAGAATCCTTGTTGTAGTTGTCGGTGTGAATAGTAATAGTACCATGTGTTTTTACCTATGTTCATGATTTTCTAATTTTTTAATGGTTGTAAATGTTTGAAATCGATCATTCTAGACAGTGGACATTGAGGATAAGAAGACACATGTGTTACATTTTCAAATTTCATTCAAAAAGGCATCCAAATACTTGCCTGAAGTGTGCTTGTTATAATTGTAGTGTGAATACTAATAATACCATGCATTTTTAACTATGTGCTTGATTTTCTGATTTGTTAATTATTGCAAATGCTTAAAATTGATCATTCTAGATAGTGGATATTGAGAATAAGCAGGCCTATGTGTTAGATTTTCAAGTTTCATTCAAAAAGGCATCCGAATACTTGTTTGAAGTATGCTTGTTGTAACTATCCTCATGAATAGTAACAGTATCATGTGTTTTTAACTATGTGTGTGATTTTTTAATACATTAATGGTTGTAATTTTTTTAAATTGATCATTCTAAATAGTGGATATTGAGGATAAGAAGACTCGTGTCTTTGATTTTCAAGTTCCATTCAATAAGGCATGCAAATACTTGCGTGAATTATGCTTGTGTATCTATCCCTGTGAATAGTAATACTACCATGCGTTTTTAACTATTTGCGGGATTTTTGATTCGTTAATGGTTGTAAATTTTTTAAATTGATCATTCCAGATAATGGATATTCAGAATAAGAAGATCCATGTGTTAGATTTTTAAGTTTCATTCAAAAATGCATCCAAATACTTGCGTGAAGCATAATTATTATAGCTGCCCACATGAGTAGTAATGTTCCATGCATTTTTAACTATGTGAGTGATTTTCTAATTCATTAATGATTGTAAATGCATAAAATTGATCATTATACATAGTGGACATTGAGAATAAGAAGACCCATGTGTTAGATATTCAAGTGTCATTCAAAAAGGCATCCAAATACTTGCTTGAAGTACGCTTGTTGTAGCTATCCACATGAACAGTAAATATATCATGCGTTTTTAAATATGTGCATGAATTTCTTATTTGTTAATGGTTGTAATTTTTTGAAATTGATTATTCAATATAGTGGACATTGACAATAAATAAGCACATGTTTTAGATTTTCATGTTTCATTCAAAGAGGCATCCAAATAAATGCATGTACTATGCTTGTTGTAGCTATCCATGTGACTAGTAACAATGCCATCCGTTTTTAACTATTTGCATGATTTTTTTTATTTGCTAATGATTGTAAATGCTTAAAATTGATCAATATAGATAGTGGACATTGAGAATAAACAAGCCCATGTGTTGGATTTTCGAGTTTCATTCAAAAATTGCATCCATATACCTATTTGAAGTATACTTGTTGTAGCTATCCTCATGAATGGTAACAGTATCATGCGTTTCTAACTATGTGTGAGATTTTCTAATGCATTAATGAGCATAAAATTTTGAAATTGATCATTCTAGATAGAGGACATGGAGAATAAGAAGACTGTGGTCTTAGATTTTCATGTTCCATTCAAAAAGGCATCCAAATACTTGCTTGAAGTATGCTTGTTATAACTGTCCACTTGAATAGTAACAGTACCATATGTTTTTTACTATTTGCATAATTTTCCAATTCGTTAATGGTTATAAATTTTGGAAATTGATCATTCTAGATAGTGGATATTGATAATAAGGAGATCCATGTGTTAGATTTTTAAGTTTCATTCAAAAATGCATCCAAATACTTGCTTGAAGTAATCTTATTGTAGTTGTTCCTGCGAATAGTAACAATACCATGCATTTTTAACTATGTGCGTGATTTCTAACTCTCTAAGGATTGTAAATGCTTAAAATTAATCATTCTATACTGGACATTTGAATAAGAAGTCCCATGTGTTGGATTTTTCATGTTTCATTCAAAAAGGCATCCAAATAGTTGCTTGAAAGTATGCTTGTTGTAGCTGTTTGAGTGAATAGTAAATATTTCATTCATTTTTAAATATGTGAGTGAATTTCTTATTTGTTAATGGTTGTATATTTTTCAAATTGATCATTTTAGATAGTGGACATTGAGAATAAGAAAAACCGTGTGTTAGATTTTCAAGTTCTATTCAAAAAGTGATCAAAATACTTGCTTGAAGTATGCTTGTTGTAAATGTCAGCATGAGTAGTAATAGTGCCATGCATTTTTAACTATGCTCATGATTTTCTGATTCATTATTGGCTGTAAATGCTTGAAATTGATCATTCTAGATAGTGGACATTGAGAATAAGAAGCCCATCGATTAGATTTTCAAGTTTCATTCAAAAAGGCATCCAAACACTTGCTTGAAGTATGCTCGTTGTAGCTATCCGCTTGAATTGTAACAACACCATGTGTTTCTAACAATGTGCATCATTTTCTGATTCGTTAATGAATATAAATGTCTAAAATTGATCATTCTAGATAGTCGACATGGAATATAAGGTGACCCATGTGTTAGATTTTCAATTATCATTCAAAATGGCATCCAAATACTTGCTTGATGAATGCTTCATGTAGCTGTCTGGTGAAAAGTAATAGTACCATGCATTTTTAACTATGTGCATGATTTTTTTGATTCGTTAATTTTTGTAAATGTTTGAAATTCATAATTCCAGACAGTGGACATTGAGAATAATATGGCACGTGTTTGATTCCAAAAGTCATCCAAATACTTGCTTGAAGTGTGGTTGTCGTAGCTGTCCATGTGACTAGTAATAATGCCAAGCATTTCTAACTATGTACGTGATCTTTTGATTTGTTCATGGTTTTAAATGCTTGAAATTGATCATCCTAGATAGTAGACATTGAGAATAAGAACCATGTGTTGGATTATCATGTTTCATCCAAAAATGACATCCAAATACCTACTTGAATTATGCTTGTTATAACTGCCCATGTGAATAGTAATAGTACCATGAATTTTTTACTATGTGCATGATTTTCTAATTCGTGAATGGTTGTAAATGTTTGAAATTGATCATTCTAGATAGTGGACATTTATTGACAGGAGACCCATGTGTTAGATTTTCAATTTCATTCCCAAATATATCTGAATACTTGCTTGAAGTATGTTGCTTATAGCTGCCCTATTTATGTACACCATCCATACACTTAGATGGTGGTTTTCTCTAAACCAATGTGTGTGTGTGTGTGTGTGTGTGTGTGTGTGTGTGTGTGTGTGTGTGTGTGTGTGTGTGTGTGTGTGTGTGTGTTGTTATATTCTAAATGTATTATTTTCACTTGTGCAGGCAAAATGGAACAAGAAGAGGGTGAGCATCATGTAGAGCAGTCGAGCACAAGTATGCCTATTAAGAGAAAGGGTAGAGGACCAATAAAAATGGAGCATATTATCAAGACAAAATTAATGGGAATAAGAGAGATAGTGCAGCTTGACAAAAAAGGGCAGGCAATAGGTGGTAGTGCACATTCTTACACTAGTTCCATTTGCTACACTGTTAGAAGCATGTGCCAGTCTCAATTACTGATTGGAGACATGTGTTACAATCAATAAAAGATGCAATATGGGAGATGCTGAAGGTTTGTAAATGCTTGCTACATACAACATATTAGGTGCCTTATCTTATTTTATTTCACATAGACTTTTAATCTGTAGTCTTCTTTCGACATCTCTGATGAGTTAAGAAAAATGCTCTACATGGGATTGGTGAACAATGGAGGAAATGGAAGAGTGATTTTGCAAGAAAGTACAAATGCTAATGATCTATCTGCACTCCACACAGTCCTTAAGTTGTATTCTAGCATCATTGATTAGGATGCATGGAATCAATTTGTATAAACCCACTTGTCTTCTTATTTTGAGGCATTTACAAGCTAGCCAAAAGCTTGATTCCTCTAATTATAAAAGTCTATAATGCTTCATTACATTTTCCTTTGACGTGTAGGAAAAGCATATCAAAGGACAAATGGTTCATGCAACTAATTACATGCATCACCACCTCTCTAGGAATGTTTATGCATGGTTAGAAGAATGAGAAGTAAGTATATGTGACAATTTAGTTCTATCTAAATATACTTAACTTTTATTTTATTGACTCTGAAGTAATGTCTCTCTTAGTAGCAAAAGAAGGTTGGGACCATAGATCCCATCAATCGCACCATTCTTTGGAAAATGGAGCATTCAAAGGGGCATAACTCCCAGACCTTTATTAATGAAAATTCTACCCTGGTTACTTCAAGAATTGTAAGTGGTTTTACGTGTCTATTTTTGTATCTCTTGAATTATATATATATATATATATATGAAAATCATCACGCTCTATTAATTACATGTCTAGGAAGAGTTGACCTAGAAAAGTGCAACTATAGGGACTCTAAGGAGCACTATTGTAAAAGGGGACATTCTATATATGGCTATGGGCCACAAGGACAAGCACCCTAACCAAGTTAGGGGCCAAGGCCACGGTGTGGTTACTTCCAAATTCTTCCATAAATCAAGAAATCCTCCAATAAAGGATATAGAAGCATGGAAGGAGACTATGTTAAATGAGTTATACACAAAGGTAAGGAACAATTTCTATAAGGACCCTTGGGGTTTCAAGGTTCCAAGTCAAGATATTGCTCCTTGACCCCCATCTTTAAATATCTTCTGTCCTCATCTGAAGAAGAGATGGATGAGCAATAGTTTGAAGGAGATTTCCAATCAAGGAGGCATTTATTGATATCTTACCTTTTTTCTGCTCCCTATCTCAGCAATCTTCATTTATTCTTATGTATAAGTGATTTCTAATTTGTAGGTGGGCCAGTGCATGCTGCAACTATATATTGTTGAGAACTATGTCGCTGTGGCTACACTGTACAAGGTTTTTTCTATCATGTTGTATGGTAGGTTGATGCATCCATACACTAAGCATGTGTGTGCTGCCCTCCCTCCAGATGCCCTACTACCACTTCCTATAGAAGTAGATGATATTCATACTGATGGGAATGCATTTGGATATCATGTAGCTTGGCCAGAGAAGTATATCAAAACAATGATTTCCAAGGTATGTGTATGGCATCATAGCATCATGTTCAATAATAACTTTAAAGCCTAAGCAAAATTTTTAAATACTATTTGCATTGTAATGTTAACCAGAAGAAGCACAAGGCGCCATTGAGGGTGACCCCTTCCCGAGTAACAAATTATGGCATACCAATTGCCCCATCCCAGGTATTTATGTTTATTTTTGTTATGAAATTAAATCTCTTTGACTCTTCACATATATACATACATACATATATATATATTCTTTACTAATTTCTTGAAAATTACATCTATAATGTAGGGATCAGGTACAGGTTCACCCAACAAGCCTCCATTCTTGAGAGGACTATATAGACTGATTAATGAAGATAATGAAATTAGCCCTATAATGATAGAGACAGGTGTGCTTGTGTGACGACCCGGGTTTTCGCATGCACTTTTAATGCAATATTTAATTCCTAAGGCGGGATGCATCCCTATTTGAAAACCATTTTATGAAAACAATGCAATGTAGCAGAAAATCTTTTGTTTTAAACTCATTTTGAAAACCCCGAGTGTCATTTGCTATCACAACAACCAAAGTAGTTTTTGAAAAATTTCAGAAATCATAAATGTCTTCCCAGGTCTATACAGTCAAAGCTCACAACCCAACTGTAAATAAATACAAATACATGGCCAAAGGGTAGAGTGTTTACTTACATGTATAATTGTCTCCTTTTGATTTTTCTTGCTCATAGCACTAACATTTCCGGAGGCGTCTTCTACTCATGAATGGAGCTATCCTGAAAAATGTTAAGGATTGGGTGAGTATATACTACACTCAGTAAGAGTCTATCACTACTAGTTTTACAATGCATGCAATGTTTAAAATCATATGCTCTTTCCAAAACATGTGCATGTTTGAACACTCATGTTCAATATCGAGATTAAAAACCATTGTCGAATTGGAGTACTGATGACTTAAACAACCACATAATCCAAGTCGAAAGTATCACATATATCATAAACATAATGATATGCATAAGATGCTCAACTGGATCCAACTCATGGATATATGGTATGGTTGACCAACCTCATGTCATGCCATATGCAATGCAAGTAAATCCTCAAACCACAGGGCCCACTATGTCCATGACCTCACCGCCGTGTGGTCCCCGGGTACCTGAGGACACTCGGTCATAGCCTCCACAGGGCATATGACACATCGACCTAGTGCCATGACACCAGTGGTAGCCCCTGTACCACATGCAATCGACGTAGGGACATTGCCCTTTTTGGGCGTGGTTCCCATTCCACCTAATAATGGTAGAGGCTAGAGGCCAACCCAGACCTCTCGGCATACCGCCCACGAGCTTATTAGCCCAAAATCATATAAGATCAAACAAGCAAAAACCCCTTTTTCAAAACTTGTCCTCTTTAGGTCTCTCACAACTGCCTGGCCCTCACAATTGCCTACCCAGCATCTTTTGGGCACTCCAGCGTCTTTTGGTAACCCTCAAGGACATGCAATTTTTCCAAGAACTCAATGCTCACAAATCATACAATATATGCAATTGTTTGCAAAGACATATCTATGCATAATGTATATGCAATTATTTGCAAAACATATCTATGCATAAAGCATTTATCATATCTACACTGAATTAAGTCATGCTAAATAAGTTATATACTTATACTTAAAACATGCATTCTCAAAACAACCATGGCTCTTTTAAAAAAGTCTAGTAGCGATAGAGCACCTACCTCAAAGTCTCCTAGAGTCCTGTCCTTTATCACTCAACCTGTCCCTAGGTCTCATTTATAAACTCCTGGGTATGAATGGATACAAGGAGTCCTTATTAATTTCAATCTATTTAGGCATTAGACTGCTAGCTCTGCCTTTTAGGGTCTATGGTCCTTCCCTAATTCATTGTCAGGCTAGATCCTATGATGTGGATCTACTATTCAATAGTTAAATTCTATAAATGGTCCTATGATCGTAATTTTTAAAGTCTCATTTGGTCTGCGTGTCCCAATTCCCAGGACACCCGTGCATCCTGGTTGAACCGTGACCGCCTCATGTGCGTGCGCGCCTAAAGGCCGTGCCAGGGACCACGTTTTGTACGCGCACATGCATGCTCAAGTGACGCACTATGACGCTCATCATCACACGGACATACCTTGTAGCATGGCGCGTCTCAACTCCCAAGGCACCCTGTGCATCCCGGTCAAGCTAGGACCCATGCCCTATGTCACGTGTGCACCTAAAGGCTACACCTGGGACAGTGTACGCACTGTCATATGCTCAGAACCCACCCCAGGGACCCAGTCCCAAGCACAGGTAGAGCATGGCGTCCTTAGGACGCCTAGTTCGTGCAAGGTTGTCTGAGCCAGTTTAGGGACGTTTTCCGGCCAGGAAATTCGGCTGGAAAACGTCTAGGAACACTAGATCCAGCATGGATCTAGCCTGAAAGGGGAAGAACCAAGAGAGAGGCAAGAACAGGCTTACCTGGGCAGCTTGGGGACGCCCTTTTTCCCGATGGTGAAATCCTCTTTCCGTCTGAAACCCCATCTCGCCGGAATTCTGTATTGTCCAGAATCCATGAAGAAGGGGAAAACCCCATCGTCGGACCAGAAAGGAGAAAGGGAATGGGAGAATGGCGGGCCCGACTAGGGCCTGGCCGTTGCCAAAAATTGCAGAGGGATGGGTTTCCAGTTTTTTCCAGAAACCCCAGTCCAAAAGTTGCCGAAAACCGTGGTTTTGGAGTGGGGGAGATGGGGCTTTTATAGAGGGGAGAAGGCGGTGCCCCTCAATGGCGGTGCCGCCATGGCGGTGGCAGATCTCTCTGGAAAAATCATGAAAGAGGGTTTCTGGAGAGATCTGGAGGTGGAAGACGACAGGGGGTGCTGTTATCAAAACGGCCCCCTGTGTTTTTCTTCTTTTTCGTTTTTCTATTTAAATTTCAGAATTGCCCTTGATCTTTAAACGGCCGTAACTTCTTCATACGAACTCCGTTTTGGGTGATTTTTGAGGCGTTGGATTCCATTTTTTGAGTAGAATCTAATGGTAACAAGTTTCCTCACAAATTCCTTCATTTACTATTTTAAATAAGGTAAAACATTCAACACAGTCCATTTCGTATAGAATGTCCAAATTAGCGTAAATTGCTCTGGCGTTACATTATTACAATCTTCCCCCCTTACAATAATTTCGTCCTCGAAATTTGTAATACATCTCACTTAGGAGTTTTCACAATTCTTTCATAGCCTTACACATGTGGCCTTGCCACGTATGGAAATCCTATTTCCTTTCATTCCCTTCTCATACTACCTTCTTCTCAAAGGTTAAAACGCTCATCCATGACTAACCTTACTAATGCACTATATACTAAAGCTGGTTCTTGCTAGAATTTCCCAAAAAGTGTTAATAACTCTTATTGAGTTATTCCTTTTGTTTCAAAAACCTTCCATTTCACTTGGTTGGTAATTTTCACCAATCTTTCCATACTTCACAATTTTCCATTATACCTTCTATTGCTCATCCTCATTCTTTTTTAACATATAAAGTTTTTACATGGCTTTCCTGTTATGTATCAACATATAATGCTTGGACATAGCTTTCCTACTATGTATAGTCCTTAGACTTCCTGTAATACATATTGATTAGAGTCTATAACTTCAACTATTGTTCTTTGTAACAACCTTCCTATCTTTGGAAGTAATTTTCTCTTTTCTTATTCTTCCATTATTTGGAAGTGTATACTTTATTTCTTCTCTACAATTCATACTTCTTTACTATTTACTTCTATTGACAACTTCTTTTCAAATTCTGTCATTGAATAATAGTTTCTTTGTAATGAATCTTTCCTCATTCCCATCCATTATTTTTGTAACACTTTTTGAGTGCCATTTTATTCATAATACTTGACTTTCTACATTTTTCCATCCAAGATAGTGTCATTTAACTTTGCATATATATTCTTGATCCTCTTTTGTTATTTTTTCTCATATTTAGAACAATATTCAGAACATTCTCACAATCCATGATAATATTTATCTCTTTTCCTCTCATATATATATTTATATGTCATAGGATTCAAAATTTTTAGATTTTGCATTTCCTCATGCTTCTTTCAAGCATACCTCATAGCCTTTATCATATCATACTAACTCTTTATTTGCGATATTCTTGATAATTCCAATTAAAAGAGTCCATATTGACTTTGTAATCATCCCTTCTCAAGTCTTTATAAACACCATAATTTATCAACTATTCTTTAATTCTCAACAATCTATTATCAACTCATTTAGGATTTATGTAACCAATGGCAAAACTTCACTAAAAGAATATCCTTATGTTATAAAATCAATAAGAGATATATTTCTCTAATTGTCATTGTCATTTCATATTTTGATCTCATATTCCACCTTTATTGGGTCAAATTCCATTCTATCCCTAAAATTTATATAACCTAAACCTTGCTTTCTTTAATCACATGTACACTTACAAGACAAGTTTTGTAAGTGTCTTACATATATCCCCTGAATGCTCTTGATTTCTTGAAATCTATTTCCATATATCATTACCACTTCATTCAATATATTTCATTCTCCTCAAATTCATGAACATTTGTTATCTAACTCATACAACTTTAAAATTTGTTTTCGATTTTATACTTTGATGTTGCATTTCCAATTCCCAATTAATAATAAATTTGAAAATGCTCATCCTTATAGAGAAAAAGGATACTTAATTTCCTCAACATCATTTATGCATCCTTATATTGATTTCTCCTTTTGCTTTTCCTAAAAGAAATTTGTTACTCTCATATTGTAAATTGCTATAATCACTCTTGTTCTTTCAACTCATTCATATAATTTGATGTTCTTTTCCTCAACTATTGTAGATATTTTCTCATTCAATCTCATGTAAGATTGAAAATCTTCAAACTATCTTAAAATTTCTAACCACTTATTTCTCCACCAATTTGGATTCATAACTCATTCACAATCATCTCTTCATGTTCTAAAATTTTATCATTTCTCCACTAAATCCTTTGCCTCACTAATTTTGGAGAAAAATACTTGCTTAACTCCTTACTCATATTTATTTCAAACTATTCTCATTTACAAATTTTGAACTTTCTCTCCTATCTCCTTAAATTTCTTTCAAGCCATATCCTCTCTATTTTGATGATTAATTTCATTTAACTAATTGCCATAATACTTTACATTTAGCAATTCTAATCCCTACATTTATATTTCTTTATATACTTAATGTTAACTTTGAATTTTACAATACTTCTAATGTTTTCATCTTTAACACCTATTTCTCATAAATCTCCATTTCACCTTTTCTATCAAGTTGGAATATTATTTTTTTTCACCTTTTTTTCCAATTTATCACTTTTTTCTCTTTATCTCCATTTCTTCACATAGTAATGGTTATATATATACTTCACTTAATAATGGTTATATACATACTAGTATTAACATACTTTGTATGTTTACTCAGGACTTTAGGTTAGACCTGAACATCATACCTTACATCTATTGTAATGCTTTCCCTATGGATTTCTATATCTTATTATTCCCTCTATTGGAATTCTTATTTGCTAAGTAGTATTTCTAGTCCTTTCACTAAGTAATATCTACTTATACTATACTATTCCTTCATTACACTAACTCTTTCTATACTCATTCTCAACTAATGAGTTTAACTCTTTCTATACTCATCCTTCACTAATGAGTTACTCTTTCTTCACAAATGAGTCTACTCTTTCCATATTCCTCAACTAATGAATTTAACTCTTTCCTCACTAATGAGTCAACTCTTTACATCCTCTTCAACAAATGAGGCTACTCTTCAAGACTTATCCTTCACTAATGAGTTAACTCCTTTTATACTTATCTCTTAACCAATGAGTTTATCACGTAACTCCTTCTCATCAACTAATAACTTATCTCTTATTCACTCACTTCAGGTTGACCCTGAGCATGCGTACTTGGTATTTCTATAGAGGTGATGAACCTTGGGTTTGTTGTAGGTGAGGAAGAAGGTTCTTCAACACCCTTGTCATCATCTCTTCCACATCGCTCATTGTTACTCTTTTCATATTGTCTACTGGAGTATTTTGAGTTGCCTGTCTTGTGAGTCTCTTTGGTGGCATCTGCTCATAATTTCTATCAATCCTCTATACAACTACTTCTATCTTAATCTAGACTTGGATTATAATCTCTCTTCTGGACATATTTGTACTATACTGTGACTGGATGAATTGCTCTGATACCAACTGTGATGACCCGGGTTTTTGTAACACGTTTTGTAATGTATTTTGCAAGGAAAGGTCCTTACGAGTGTAAAACAATTTTACAAAACAAAGCAGCGAAAATTCTTTTCTTTAGAACTTGTTTTGAAAACCCAAGTCACCACTTCATACATAACATAAGTACAATTTGTGTAAAAAATAAAATTCCATCGAAGGAATATACTTTTATTAAACTCCAAGATCCATCCAGTGGTTCACAGTACAGCCAAATCTATTACAGTACTTGTCCAACTTACGTAATCCAAAACTCATGCTCACCATACAATAAAACTCTCTACAAAGAAAAATGCATGTCTTCAAGGGTACACCTTGAAGATTATTCTCTTCAAGTCTTCTATCGTCTTCAGCTCCTAACTCTCCTTCCCTGTATCTGAGATATTGCAACATTTACAATATCTTAGCAAGCAATGCTTGGTAGGGGATTCAAGAAACATAATAATTGACAAGGTAATTCCAATACTTCATAATCTCATTATCCTTAAACATACTCTTTACTTTGTAAGTTATGTATATCTATATGCATACATACCCTTCATGGGTAAACAAGTTAAATTTGTGAAAGTAGTCAAATAT
Organism: Warburgia ugandensis; assembly: GCA_035236585.1. Classification (NCBI taxonomy): domain Eukaryota; kingdom Viridiplantae; phylum Streptophyta; class Magnoliopsida; order Canellales; family Canellaceae; genus Warburgia; species Warburgia ugandensis. The sequence goes on along the minus strand of CP141126.1, from coordinate 83,999,039 downwards.
CATTCCCAACTAAACTAATCAATTCTCTTCGTTTTGAGAATTTAGTATTACAACTAATCTTATACTAGGAATTTCCCTTCTTGGGAAATATTGGTAGGAAATATTAGTAATATACAATTACCTAGCATTTCATTATGCAAAAAAACAAGGCATTTCACTATGCCTACTCCCATATGCGTCATAGTGCAAAATAATCACAAAGGTTGCTATGCTGCAGTTTGGTCCGTACTAGCGCGCTCGGATAACTGCCCTGTTCACCACTGATACCACGGTGGAAAATATTATGTCACTGCCTGTATGGGGGGGACAAGACTTTCACAGTGGTGGCCTTCCCATAATTGCCACCACCCGACTTTTAGCCTCTCTTTGGGCAAGGTATCATCATATCATCAAATTTCAAGGAGCGGGTGGCCAAACCCTCATAACTCCTCTAGCAATAGCACTCCCCTAGGCTTATGCCTATTAAAACAAACTCACAAGCCTCCAAGCTTGTATGTAAAATAGATTTCATATATATCAGACCATATGTCTGTTTACTTAGGACTAAAATATTTTCTAGTTCCCTATTCACTTGTAGTTTAGTCCTTAACCATCTTATATGTGTTTGGTTGGATCATAAGGTTTTCAAGAGATTTAATACAAGTATTAACATTACTCTTGTCAACATAAGATCATGAGTACCATCATGTATATCTCATTTAAATTGATTCATCAAATCCTCATACCTTTAAGGATTGATCTCTTTTCCCCAATCTTCCATGATCCTGACTGATGTATGTAATCTGTACATCCATACATATTCTTATTCTTATTCTTATTCTTATTGTTCTTGATCATCCATGATCTAATGGATCTTGTTTGATCATCCTTATCTTACTTATTGTTTTTATTAGGGTTAGGTAATTTACTAACCTTTTATGCTCTTATTATTATTATTCAACCGATTAATGTCTTTGGTTGAAGGTAACTTATTCAAGCCTAAATCTAGACTGCTCCTCTTATTTCCAATTGGCTAAGGCTTACTAGCTAAATGGGTGAACCCAAAGTGGTTACTTCAATCCTCATGTAAGGAGGCGTTTAGACCTCATAAACGTCAACGGAAGGTAGGGGAAGAGCGAAGCTCTATTAGATAACCCCCTTAACCACTATGTTCATCATTCACTAGAATGACCATCGCTCAATCTTTCATAAGGTTCCTATAAGCATGTTTACCCTAAGTACTCTTTCTAATGGATTTTAATTAAGTCCATGAATATTTATAATGTCATTCATGGGGTTTATAGGATTTGGGCCAAGGATTTGATAATCCTTATATTGTCCTACTAACTATAGCACTTATTAATTAAGTCCAAAGTACTTCATTCTTATTTGTGTCATGAAACTCTACTTCCTCATTAGATTACATTTTTTATGTTTTATGCTCTTTATCTCATAATAAGTAGATCTACTAATAACATTTAACCATAAATGAATTATAAATTCAAAGAATAAAACTACATAATTTAACACTTAATGATAATGAGACAAGGTACTTAAAATTACTCTAACATGATTTCCAACTAATATACCCTAATAACTCAATTTAAACTAACATGGACTTAAGGTATAATCTCATACTATAGTATAAACTTATATGAAATTCTAGCATGGTCCTAAGTTAGAATGGCATGAAATCATACTAAAGTGCCACTAAGATAATTAAATCTAACACCTTATGATAACAATGAAATCACATATCATGCTAAAGTCTAAATGTTATACTAGCATGCTTTATAACATAATCATATTTAAAATGCTATTATATAAAATGAAACTAATTACATTAACATCTTTAAAAATCTTTACTTATGATCCAACCATTAGATCTTAGATCTTTTCCTTTGATTAAGGGTATTAGTTATATTTAGGGGATTTTCTTTATTAAGGTCCAAAGATCATATTGATCCATTTTTGTCATAATCCATCCATGATTTCTTGGATTTCATTATATCAACATTCATTTTATCCATCCCAAGGATCTGATCACACTTGATCTCATTGATCAAGTGGGCCCCTTTGTATTTTTTATGGTTTTTCTACCATAATGGGTAGATCCCTTAATATATCTCAGATATGTCCAAATAAACTATAGATATAACTTTATTTCAATACTATATCATTATTAAAACATATTTTCAAGACCTGATCATCTCAGATCTTGAAGATCTAGGTAATTGAAAACTTGTTTCTTTAACACAGAAAGTTTTACTGAATATTATGTTAATTTTATCATTTTATCAGAAAATAGAGGTTTCAAGCTTTCCATAGCTTCTTTCCAATCTCAATTTGGAGTTCAGATGGCTCTAGAATGTGATCTGAATGTTCACAGTCCTTCCTAGGGCCTGGATTTGATATGGGCCCAAGGAATGGATGGCCCAGATTAGTCTGGCGAAATGAATTGGGCGGAACATGGTCAATTAGTTGGGCATGTCCGCTTCGATGAAATTCGGAAGCGCCCTCACGGGGCGTCCAAGGACGCGAACGGGACGAGCGGGACGCTCGTCATCTGTGCACCCGTCAACGGGACGCTCGTCGGGCTCGTTCACTCGTTGTTTTGACAGACGTGCCGTCATACCGCTTGGGACGACATCCCACGCGCAACACAGGCAAAACATTTCTGCATGCACGGTTTCCGATGATGCATCACGTGTGTGTCTTGGGTGTTGTTAGATCTGAATGTTATCTAGAACTTAAGCTAATACTATTACTATTCACAGGAACAACGACAAGTAGCAGACTTCAAGCTCATAGTTGGATGCCTTTTTTTAATGAAAATTGAAATTCTAAGACTTGGGTATTCTTATTCTCAATGTCCTTTATCTAGCATGATCAATTTGAAGGATTTCATCATTTAACAAAGTTGGAAGTCACATAAAAAGTTATCAAAAACCTAAGCAAAATACTATTACTATTCACATGAACAACAACAAGTAGCAGGCTTCAAGCTAGTAGTTAGATGCCTTTTGGGATGAAAATTGAGAATCTAAGACTTAGGTCTTCTTACTCTCAATGTCCTCTATCTAGCATAATTAATTTGAAATATTTCCGTTGATTAACAAAGTGGGAAATCACACATAAAGTTATCTAGAACTTAAGCAAAATACTGTTACTATTCTTAGGAACAACAATAAGTAGAAGACTTCAAGCTAGTAGTTTGATACCTTTTTGAATGAAAATTTAAAATCTAAGACCTGGGATATCTTATTCTCTATTCCCTCTATCAAATACAATTAATTCAAATGATTTTCATTGATTAAGAAAGTAGGAAATCACACACTAAGCTATCTAAAACTCAAGCAAAATGTTGTTACTATTCACACAAACAACAATAAGTAGTAGACTTCAAGCTAGTAGTTGGATGCCTTCTTGAATGAAAATTGAAAAACTAAGACGTAGGTCTTCTTATTCTCAATTCCCTCTATCTAGCACAAACAATTTGAAATATTTCCATTCACTAATGAAGTGGCAAATCATGCACAAAGTTATCTACAACTTGAGCATAATACTATTACTATTCATACAAACAACGATGAGTAGCAAAATTCAAGCTAGTAGTTGGATGCCCTTTTGAATGAAAATTGAAAATCTCAAACTTGGGTCTTCTTATTCTAAATGTCCTCTATCTAGCAAGGTTGATTTGAAATATTTTTGTTGATTAACGAAGTAGAAAATCATGCACAATGTTATCCAGAATGTAAGCAATATACATTTACTATTCATGAGAATAATTAGAAGTAGCTAATTTAGAAAACCTAGAGCATGAACATAAAAATATTTAGAGAGAGAGAGAGAGAGACAACCTAAAGGGAGAAAAATGGTGGGAGTGAGCATGTGTGAAAATTGCAAATTTTTTGGAATTAATTAGAATTTTCATGAAAATCGATGTAAAATATTATATTTAATATAATATTAATTTTTAGAAAAAGAATCAAGTCTTTAAACATAGATATTTGGAAGCATTCATGGGAAAACAGTCAAAATGACTGTAAGCACACTGAAATCTGAGCTCAGGTGAAAAATCCCAATTTTTCATAATTTTTGTGAATTTACATTTACCCATAAGGGTCAAATGGTCATTTCACTTTTGTGTGGGTCCACAATAGTTGGGAGAGCTGGTAGATAGCCAGTTCATGGAATATCAATGATGAAGAATAAACATGATGAGGAATATGCTTTTAATTTTATAAGAAAGGTGAAAAATCATTTATAATTAAAATAATTAAAATTTTAATTAAATTAATTAAAAAACAACCGTATAAATACCTCTCCTATAGGCTACAAGAAACTCACAAACTCCCCAAGGCTCTCCCACTCTCCCTCTCCCTCTTCCTCTCTCTTTCCTTCTTTTTTCCTTTTTTCTTTCTTTTTCCTTTCCTTTTTCTCTCTCTTCCCTTTACAACCGCAAAGCACATCTACGGATGCACTGGAGGGAATATTCCCTCACGGGCTATCAGGTGCGTCCACAGGCACGTTGTCCCCGATGGAACCAAGGTTTCACCCTGGTACTATTTTTCAATTAGATGTTGGATTTTAGCCGTTGAAATCTAGATCTAAAACGTTCATCTTATTTGGATTACACCCCTCTTGAAAAGCCCTATGATTTCACGATGATCAGAGGCATATTCACTGCTGAAATTGCCATAAAACAATAAGTTTGGTGGCCTATATTTTTCTGGAGTGGATCTCTCTTTTGCGGGCATATTTTTCCATTCTGGATGCTATAGGTAGGTACCCCCCATCCCCATTTAGCTATTCCAACAGTTTTCCAGGCCTGAGGATCACTAGAATGGATTTTTCAGCTAGAATTTTTTGGTGAATCCAGTACCGATGAACCAGGTGGAAAATACATATAAAATGAAATTTTTTGGGAATTCTGAACCATTGAATGGATTCAGAGGGTCCCAAAACCTTAGGGGATGAAATCTAGGATGTTGGATCTTTTAGATCTGGGAGATCTAGGGAAGGCTAATCTAACGGTCCAGATCGGACCATGTCAGCTATCCCGGACCATGTCAGCTATCCCAAGTAACCCTCCCCATGCCACCAGCTATCACTGGTGGAACATGGCAGGGGCAGGCCGTTGATCGACCCATTGATCTGTGGACCTAGATTGAATTTGGGCCCTTGTTTTGATATGAAATCTTAAAACTTCAATTCAGAGCTCATTTTACATCCTAATCAAGATTGGAAAGAAGCTATGGATTACTAGTGAAGAGTAGAATCTAATGAAAACATAAAATTTATATTTTATTCACTGTAAAAATCATTAAATAACAAAAAGAGGTATTAATTCCCAAGATCAGTCAAATCGAACATGATCAAACATTGGATTTCTGATCCATCAATGATTTAGTGATGAGAGAATATAGAATCAAGAGTTAGATGTGTCTAATTTGGGATGAATTAAGAAATTTAACCTTAATGGAAGAGAAATCCTAAAAATAATCATGGATTTACTTGATCTGACTAATCAAGCATGATCAAAAGCTATAAAAATGGTATGGATGATGATCTAATGATAAGATCATGAGAAATGAAAGGCATGATATGGCTAATTTGGGATAGATTGAAATCTATGCCTTGATTTGGATAAATTGACTTAAGATTTTCTTGATCGGTTGGATAACAAAGATCAAATCATATGATGAGATGCATTAATGATCTAGTGATGATATTACATTAAGAGAATGTGATACATCCAAATAAAAATGAAAAGATCAAGATCTAAATGCTTAATGGGATGAAAAATGAATAGAAATCAAAATATGATCATTTGATCAAAATGAATAAATATGATTTATTCAAATGAGCATGTGAATTATTAAAATTTTATTGTAAATGTTCTTTTATTTGTTTAGTAGATTTAATTGTTAGATTTATTTATTTACGTTTTAATTTTTCATGTTATGTAAATTACATGGAAAATGTAATTAAATGAAAATAGTTATTGATGAACATTTATAATGAATATGGACATGGACTTAATAAAGATATGTATATAGACATAAGTACAAGCATATGGACTTAAGGGGTTTCTCAGGGGTATATAGACATAATTAAAGATATATATGAGGGAGTGGTAATAAATGTTAAGACGACTAGTGGTGTGATTGGTGATTTTCCTGTCACTGTAGGATTGCACCAAGGATCGGCATTGAGTCCATACCTTTTTACATTACTTATAGATGAGTTAATAAAACATCTGCATAAGGAGATTCCCTTGTGCATGCTATTTGCAAATGATATAGTCCTACTTGATGAGACAAGGGAGGGTGTAAACATAAAGCTAGAGTTATGGTGAGAAGCATTAGAATCTGAAGGATTTAAAATTAGCCAAACCAAGACAGAGTATATGGAATGTAATTTTAGCAAGGAGAGTAGGAGTGGAACACTAGTCAAGATAGATAACCAAGAAGTCCCTGTGAAAGACCACTTTCAGTACTTAGGATCATTGATCCATGAGAGTGGAGAGATTGAGAGGGAGGTTACCCAGAGAATCCAAGTGGGTGGGAACAAATGGAAATGTGCATCCAAAGTTTTATGTGATCAATGGGTGCCACTCAAACTAAAAGAAAAATTCTATAGGATGGCTATAAGGCTGGCCATGCTCTATGGATTAGAGTGTTGGACAGTTAAGGAACATCATACTCATAGGATGAGCATCGCAGAAATGTGGATGTTGAGATGGATAAGTGGTAAGACAAGAAAAGATAGAATTAGAAATGAAAATATTAGAGGAAATTTAGGGGTAGCACCAATAGGTAATAAGATGAGGGAGATTAGACTTAGATGGTTTGGACATGTTCAAAGGAGACCAACAACGGCACAGGTTAGGAGTGAGGTAATACAAGTAGAAGGTTCTAAAAGGGCAAGGGGAAGGCCCAAAAGAATGTGGATAAAAGTGGTGAGGAAAGATTTAAAAACTTTGGGACTAAATGAAGCCATGCTATTTAATTGAGTGGAATGGAGGAATAAGATTCATGTGGTTGACCCCTAATTGGGATAAGGTCTTGATGATGATGATGATGATGATGGACATGGACTTAATGATAGTAAGGGCTATAGTTAGTCGGACAATATAAGGAATATCATTTCCTTAGCCCAAATTAAGAGAATAATAAACACCATGAATGACATTTAATGTTCATGGATTTAATTAAGATCAAATAGCAAGAGTACTTAGGGTTTAATGCTCATTGGAACCTTATGAAGGTTGAGTTAAGGTCACCCCAGTAACTGCTGAACATAGTGGTTAAGGGGGTTCTCTAATAGAGCCTCACTCTTCCCCCACCTTCTGATGACATTTGTGAGGTCTAAACACCTCCTTTCATGAGGATTGAATTGACCACTCTGTGAGCAACTTTTAACTGGTAAGCCTTAGTTAATTCTGAAATAAGGAGGAGTTGTCTAGTGTTAGGAAAGAAATAAACTATCTTCAACCAGTAAGACATTAACTGGTTGAATAATAATAAGATCATAAAAGGATAGTAAAGTATCTAATCCTAATAAAAATGGTAATCAAGGTAATCAAATATCAAACAAGATCCATAAGGAGATCTTGAATGATCAAGAATAATAAGAATCATAATATTGTATCTATGTTTTGAAGTAGTATAAATATTAGATTCAAATGTAGAACAATAGATTAGATCCTTGATCAATATGATCCAAGGAACAAGATCCAAATCATCCTATGTAAGGATGATCAAAAGAACAATTAGGAAGTATAAATGAGTTGAGGAATGACTGGATACATGTGATTTGATAGATACATGAAGGATATGATGATCAAGATCAATAGGATGATGGATTTTTTATAGTAAAGGTAGGCGGACCTTAAGGATATATTGAATATATGAGATACATGTATTTTACACATGATCTTATCCTGATAAATGAGTTTTGATTATAATTGCCTTGGAATTGTTATGAATCAATAGATGATATTGAAATGAATACAAAGGAATTGATTAAGTAATTATGAAATTACATAATGGGTGGAATGGGAAGATTTGAACTATATGAGTTGGACCCTCAAATCTTAAGGAAATAAGTTATAGGCATGTCCTATTATAATCAGACACACAGTCTGTATGTATGAAATATTATTTTCCATATAAGCATGAAGGCTTGTGGTTTTGTTTTAAGATAGGCTTAGGCTTGGGGATGCCAATGCTAGGAGAGTTATGAGGGTTGGGCCACCCGCTCTCCGAAACTGGTTATGATGATGATACCATGCCCAAAGAGAGGTAAAAAGTCTAGTTGGGCAATCGTGGGAAGGTTGCCACTGTGACAACCATGGTTCCCCCCATACGAATATGGATCTATATTTTCCATCGTGATATTAGTGGAGTATTATGCAGTTATCTGGGCACACTATACGGATTAAGACTATGAGCATGGTAGTCCTTTGATATTTTGTATTATGATGCAATTGATTATGGCATGATGAGATGCCTATGTTATGGCATGATGAAATGCCTTATTTTATGGCATGATGAGATGCCCAATAAGAGTTACTACCGATGCTGTATTGGAGGATGATTCCCAATATGGTTATTGAAATCAGTTTGAAAATGAGATATTATTGATGATATTGACTATATTCATGATTTTCAGTGATTTTATCTATATATAATATATACATATAATTCATATGATGAATGAAGGATAAAATGGTTATACAATTATATAAATTAATTTATATCATGGATATAATGAACTGTTGATTTTGAGATATATTGAATATATTTCTTAAATCCCCTACCAAGCATAGCTTACTGAGATATTGTAAATGTTTGAATTTTTACAATATCACAAATACAATTAAGGAAGATTTAATGCTCAAGACTTATGGATAATCATCATCGAACTATGGCTCAGGGTATTTACTCTGAGGAAGATTGTATTATTTTTTTTTTCATTTGGATTGTGATATTTGGACAAGGTATGTAATAACTACCGAAGCTATATATGTGAACCACTGGATCGATCCTGATTTTAATAAAAGTATTTCTATTGATATTCAATAGAAATTTTATTTTATACAAAAATCTATGTATAATATGTAATTTAAGGTGGCACTTGGGTTTTTGACAAATCAATTTCAAAGAAAATATTTTTTCGCTGTTTGTACTTTTAAAAAATTTTCAAATTTAGAGCCCTATCTTTGCAAATATTTATGAATATGTGTTTTAAAAACCTGGGTCGTCACAGTTGGTATTAGAGCTGTTCATCCCCAGTGACACTCACAGCCCCTATATGTCCAATATTAAGATGACAATCTAAATTTAGGTTAGGATAGGATTAGTTAAATAGAGTGTTTATTTAGAAATTTTGATTTATGAGCAGATGCCACCTAAGAGAACTAGGAGGACAGCTTAGAGGACTAGTGATTCCAATATGGAGAATATATCTCAAGAAAATAATGCTGAGAAAATTATAACAAGAGTACTACAGGGTCGTCTTCCCCATATTCAACAACCTCAAGCGCCTATAGAACCTATAGCAGTACAAAGTGCACCAGCTCTAGCTCTAACTCAACATGAAGTGGGGCCTAGTACACCTATTCAAAGAAATAATGCTCCAACACTAATATAGGATCATTTTTCACCTATACCTATGGGAGTAACTAGAAATTCTCAATTATCACAGGAGAAGTTGGACAAAATGGTGGAAAGATTGTAGAAAATGGTGAAAGGCTATAATGGAAAGAGTGATGCTGAAAAAGGCGAGGAATGGATATATGAGGTTGAGAACATTTTTGAAGTTTTATGAACTCCTGAAGAGGTAAAGTCAAGATGGCCACCTATATTCTGAAACAAGAAGTTGCCTATTGGTGGAGATCAGCAAAGAGGAATTTCTTCTCAAATCCAGAAAATATCTCTTAGGAAGAATTTAAATAGGTCTTTAATGGCAAATACTTTTCTCTTCATTTTCAAGCAAGAAATGAAAAAAAATTCCTAGATCTACAATAAGGGAATATGTCTATTATAGAGTATGAAAACAAATTCATATAGTTGAAGAGGTTTGCACCACATATCTATGGTACAGATAGGTAGACAGCTGGCAGATTCCTGGGAGGACTTCATCCAGGATTAAGAACTAAGGTGTTGGGTACCAAACCCACGAATTTAGTGGAGTGCGTAGAAATGGCCTCCAAATTTGAAGAGGATTTTAAGCAAAATCAAAATGGGAAAAGAATAGAGATGGGAAACTTTAATCCAAGACCTTTTAAGAAAGGCAAGGGGCTCATGAATAATTTTAGGCCACCAAGAATTCAAGGAAATCCCACCTTTGGACAAAATCAAAGCATTGTCCCAAATGTAGAAGATTCCAGCCTAGGAATATATGCCCAAATCCAATACAACAAAGACCTCCAATCCAGTGTTATAGATGTGGAGAACTAGGACACATGGCAAATAACTGCAATAAACAATTAGCAACCAAGGATGCAAAACTAGAGAATGTCCCTACACAATAAGGGAGGATATTTGTTATTATTGACGATCAAGCCCAAACCTCAAATGCAGTGATTGAAGGTAATTTGCTTATATCTGATAACAATGCAATAGTACTATTTGATTATGGATCTATATACTCTTTTATCTCCTAAGAATCTGCATCAATTATAAATCTACCATTGGAATATTCGAGGTATAACTGAGATGTAATAACTCCAGTCAATTAGTAAGGGTCAGAAAAATTCCAACCTTTATAGGAAAGGTAAAATTGAAATTTCTGAAGAATAGATATTACTTGAGAAGAATTCAAGGAATTAGCAAGTATTTCTCTCCCAAATCAGGAAAGGAGAAGGATTTTGATAAATAGATGATTAATTTCTAGAGTAAGAAGGCATGATTGTTTTAGACTTGAGGATTTGGCCACCCGCTCTTCGAAACTGATTAGGATGATGATATCATGCCCAAATAGAGGCAAAACGTAGGGTGGGGCAATGATGGGAAGGCTACCACTATGACAGCCATGGTTCCCCCCATGCGAACATGGATTTGTATTTTCCACCGTATTATTAGTGGAGTATTACGCAGTTATCTTGGTCACTGTACAAATTGAGACTGCGAGCATGGTAGTCCTTTGATACTTTTCATTATGATGCAATTGATTATGGCATTGTAAGATGCCTATGTTATGGCATGATGAGATGCCTTATGTTATGGCATAATGAGATGCCTTATGTTATGGCATGATGAGATGCCCGAAAAAAGTTATTACCGATGTTGTATTGGAGAATGATTCCCAATACAGTATGATTATATATTAACACCTAGTGTTAATATTAAAATTAGTTTGGAAATGAGATATTATTGATGATATTGACTATATTCATGATTTTTAGTAATTTATTTATATGTAATATATACATATAATTAATATGATGAGTGAAGGATAAAATGGTTATCCAATTGTATAAATTGATTTATATCATGGATATCATGAAATGTTGATTTTGAGATATATTGAACATATTTCTTAAATCCCCTACCAAGCATAGCTTGCTGAGATATTGTAAATGTTTGAATGTTTACAATATCTTAGATACAATTAAGGAAGATTGAATGCTCAAGACTTGTGAATAATCATCATTGAACTACGGCTCAGGGTATATACTCTGAGGAAGATTGTATTGATTTCTTTTTGTAATTTGAATTGTAATATTTGGACAAAGTATGTAATGACTACTGGGGATGTGTATGTGAACCACTAGATCAATCTTGATTTTAATAAAAGTATTTCTATTATTATTCAATGGAAATTTTATTTTACACAAAAATCTATGTATAGTAATTTAAGGTGACCCTCTAGTTTTTGACAAATCAATTTCAAAGAAAATATGTTTTCGTTACTTGTATTTTAAATTTTTTCAAAATCAGGGCCCTACCTTCGCAAATATTTATGAAAATGTGTTTTAAAAACCTAGATTGTCACAACATGTGCTCTCTTTCTCTTCCTTCTGCTTGTTCTTCTTTCCTTTCTCTCTCTCCCTCTCTCCTTGCATCAGGAAGCGAGGTGGGGAGCACATGTTCTCTCTCCTTCACTCTCTCTCTCTCCCCTCTTCTTCTCCTCCTCCTCAAAGGGTTTTGATCTGGATGAGGGAGAGGGTTTTTTGAAAAAAAAAAAAAAATTTGTATGATTAAGGGAATACAGTACAATTTTTGAAGAAACTGTCCTATATTCTTAGAATATAAGGTAGTTTTAAAAAAATTGTGCTTTATTTCTCAAATATAAGACATTTTTAGAAAATAATCTTATATTCGTATAATATGAGATGGTTTTTAAAAAATCATCCTATATTCTTAAAATATATGATGATTTCAAAAAAACATTTTCTATTTTATGGTAAATATAGGATTGTTTTTCTAAAACTATCTTCTATTATATGTTTGTCTTTCTTGCCAATCTCTATGCCTTAATTTTAATTGAATAATGTAAGATGGTTTGTGAATAACCATCTTATATGTATTAAAATGGCTTTCCATGTTCTCTAGATCTTGAAAATCTTAATAACCTATGAAGTGTAGAGGTTATCCCCCATCCCTTATTTCCTTGATGTATAACATGTGCTTAACATGACACATGATGTGTAACTTAATTGATTAATTCATTTCTTACATCAGATGTTATAAACATTTTATGATCCATCCCAAGCACCCACCTCACCTACATCTCCCACATAATCCTTCTCATTCTCCCTGATTAGATTGATTAATGGCATTGTTGTAGTGATTGAAGAGTAATCAATTTCCATGTCACCTAGATCATCTTCATCATAGAATTTCCTTTGGGAGGTTGATAAAATAGCTGATCATCTCATATTATGTCCATCTTGTACATAAAATACACGGTTCACTTAACATATTAAAAAACTCTAGTCATTTTGATAGTCGATCTTATTGAGGTCAACCAATCTCAAACTGAGGGCATTGGTTTTGAAGTTATCTTTGTTGTGTTCCATCCAATTGCACTTAAACACAACCATAGTTCTACAAGTATAATCCAGCTCCTATATCTCATGTATAAACCTGTGATAAGTTTTGTTAGCTACAATTGGGTTGTCGTCCTTTGAACTGGAAAAGAAAGTAGCTTTAGCAACTAAGCTAACACTACTACCGTGTTGTGCTCTTAACTTATCACGGTATTTTGTGTGAAAGAAATAATCATTGATGATTTATCCAGCATACTTTATTACTTCTAGTTGAGGTCCCATTGCCATCCAACCCAAGGATTCAAAAATACTATGACCAAGAACATCTTGCTAATCTAAAACATGTGTATAATATTACTTATTTGAGATGATTAATGTGTATGTGCATATGCTATTACAAATCAATTAAGTGAATGAAGCATTATTTCATTGTAATGAAATACCTTCTGACAAAGCCAAGTAATGAAGGAACAACAATGTTCATCTTACATCCCCTTCTCTCTTTTTTGCATCTCTTAAAGACCTTTCTTTTAGGAAGTCCATGTGCTTACTATAATGAAGAGATGAAAATTATGAATAACATGCCTAGGTTAATAATACATTATGTATCCTTCAACATGTGTGTGTGTGTGTGTGTGTGTGTGTGTGAAAGAAATTAAAGAGAGAGCATCGGTTACTTACTCAATGTATGGCTAAACTTATCAACATTAATGTTTCACAAGACATAAAGGTGTGTCTAGTCCCATTCCTTATAATTAACGGTTGATACACTACCACTAGAGAGAGGTTCACCAACTCTTTTAAATTTATTTGTCCAAAATTTTTGTTAGCTATTTTTTATTTTTTTTCTTTTAAATTTATTTAAAAAAATTTTAAAAATTGAAATTTTTTGATAAAAACTTATGAAAAGTTCCTTTATAAGGTTCATAATTCATATTTTTTGACAATGCAAGCTATCATTTGAACTTTGGCTTATTAAATATATTTGTAAACAATTAGCTCATTAATTTACTCTTCTTCTAAAGTTTCATTGAAAAATAAACTCAAAATATTCATTGCACAAAATAGCTATATTTATAGTTAAAGTTGAAGAGAAACTATAACTTAGAGATCTTGAAGATGACAAGTGGAGACTATTAACCAATGTGAGTTCTTCCTTTTTGCGGGTTGTATATAAATTCAAATTTGTCTTCAATGTACATAAATTCCTAGTTGATCTCATTATTTTTCATCTTGGTCAACTACTAGGAAAACATCTAAAAATGTGAAAAGTCAAGAAAAAATAGCCATTAAAACAAAATTTTCACTCTTATGGGTAGAAAAGGAAATTATGAATACTTTGTAGATGACCCTTACTATCTTAGAAAACACCTTTGTTTATCCTTATACCCATTCTTTTGATAACCTTATCCTAAGCCTATGTTTCATCCTAATAGAAGTCCTAATTTGATCTCAAGAGTAGTATGGCTTGGATATGGTTATGAATGAGAGGGAATATTGGTAGAGTTTAACATTCCTATTAGTTTATATCCTTTTCATGAGACTATTGCTATTCTTTTTTAACTTATCATTCTTTGTATGAAATATGTGAGAATGTAACATTGTTGAAAAGCATTCTACTCACATATCAAAGAGAGATTTACCACTTTCTAAGTGACAAGTATATCCTATGAGATTTGAAGTCAAAACATACATTTATATGGTAATTTGGTAATAATTTGCTTTGACACCAAGAATTGTAAATATATTGGCTATAATCACACACTCACATTCCTAAGCTTAATGAATTAGTGGAATATCTTTAACATAAGAAAAGGATTTTTGAACTGCTGATTATTTCTATTAGCATGATAAAGTTAGGAGTTTTAATATAAGCTGTCTATAAGAAGATTCTCTGATATACATGAAGGACTTTCATAAGGTTGTTGAAATGTTTATGAGTATCACTTCTAGATACCCTTACGAGATTATAATCTGTCCACTAGGGGTAACCTAGGGGTTTATAGGCTTTCTCCATATGCTAAATGTAGATGAGAGCACTAGCAAAAGTGTTTAGGATTTGTTTTTAAATTTTTATATTTCTTTTCTGTAGTTTTCCTCGAGGACTGTCAAAATCTAAGTCTAGGGTATATATAATATATTACATACATATCCCAAAATTTAAAAGGCTTTAAAGTCAAACATTACTTAATTATCACTAATTAGGGCTATTTCTACTATTCTCCAAGTCCAAGGAACACATGAAAGAAAATGCATAAATTTCAAATTTTACCCTTATAAAAATAATTTCACCTTCTTAGCTACATCATGGATCATATATGCCAAAAAAGTCGTAAAGGCTCAAAATGATCACTGGATGTCACTACCAAAGTCAAAGAAGACAAAAACACTATGCACAACTCCTACTCAAATGAAATGAAAAGTTTGCAAATTCTCAATCCCATGCATAATTGCATATATTTCACCATCTTAAGAAGCTTATGGAAGATGTTCAATTCACATACAATGGTATCATATATAACAAAAGCTTCTTAGAAATAAAAGAATACTGGGACCCACATGAAAACCTTTTACTTATTTTCTCTCTCCTACTCAACCATAAGAAGAAGATTAAACAATAATTGGATGTCTTATCCATGTAAGCAACTGAAGCACATTCGGCCCACATGAATCATATGAATAGATCTCTAAGGAATTAGAGCCATTCATTTTAGGGCAATCCAATCCAATGGTGCAAAAAAAATGAAACTTATGGAAGATTTACATGTGATAAAGGGATCCCATTCATTCAGGTAAGAGTAAGCATGATCTAAGGGCTAAGAATGAAGCATTGAAAATATCAAAACCTAAACAACTTTTCCATGATGAAAAGTCAATGCAAAACCCTATGGAAAGAAAGATTTCAACCACCCATTATCATCCTATAGTCCACCTTATGGTCCACCTTTACTTTAAGGTTTTTGAAAAAACTGCACACCCAATTAAGAAATCACCCCCCTTCTTAAGGACTTTCTAATTTTAGTAACCCTTAGATTTTCTCCACCTACTTTCCATCTTTTTCCCTTTTCTTCCCCTCTATTTTCCTTTCTACTTTATTCCTTTCCTTTTCACCAAGTCATTTCCCTTCCTTTTCAAGTTGCCACTTTCCATTTTCCACCCCAAAGTCCCACTTGAAAAAGATACCTTCCCTCTCTCCCACCTACCACTTTCTAAATTTGACCAAAGTCAACCCAATTTCTTAATATACTCTCTTCCTTCCCTATTAAGCAAACTCCTTTCCTAACCACTCAAATCTACCTTCCTAACCACCATTACCTATTTACTTCCTTCTCCCACTCTACTTTCTTATCCAATTCATGCTCAAATTTATCCCATTTTTCAAAATTGAAAACCACACCCCCCTCTCCTTACTTACCTTCCCTCCATTAAATCTCATCCATTCTTTATTCATTTCTTCTTTAGATCTTTACCATCCATCTATAGGGCTTCCTTTTCTCAAACTCTATAAATAAGATGTGAAAAAGAAGAAAAACTTTAATCTCTTACCTTTCCCTTGTACTTGAAAGCTAAATCTAGGAGAAATAGAGGGAGAGAGATCACCTTTACCAAAGCTCCCACAAGATCAAAGCTCATCCATTGGGCAAGAGGTAAAGAAGCTCTTCTATCCCCACTTCCCTTTCTTTATTTCTTTCCTCCAATCTTGTTCTTCTCCCATTCTTTTCTATATCATTGCATAACACCCTCTTCCCCACCTCGCAGTCACACAGAATCCCTCTTCTTATCTCCCTTTCTATTCCATGCCTGGCCTTCCACCTTCTTTCTTCCATCTTTTATTCTTCTTTAAGATTTGGGTACAAAAGAAAAGGAAGAAGACCTTCTAGTGGTAGTCAATGACCCTTTTAATTCCTAAACATGGTTGAGGATTTCATTGGGTTTGTAGCATATAGGGTTGAGGAGATGAGAAAAGCTTGGCTGTAGATTAGTCTACTTGGGGTTGAATTTAAGTGCATAGGCACTTGTTAAGTGACACAACACGAAAACCATAAGGCAAGGTTCAAGCCCAGAAAAGGAGAAGGGGATGTATAAAGAGCCATGCTTAGTGACACAATTAAGGACTCCTATTACTTCCATTTCAATTATGTTTCTTTATTTGCTTTATTTTTCTTTTATTTATTTATTATAATTCTTATAATTCAATAACCATTAGTGAAAAAGTTATTCTTCTTTTCATAGTTAGTTTACTTCCTTAACTTTACGTCATAGTTAGTTTTTTACTTGAGTTTATTTCATTGCTTTGAATTAGTTGTTTAGTTTAAAGTTCTCTCATTAATTCCTTGTTGACTAGGTTAGACTAAAACAACATAAATAACTTTCGTTTATTAAAGAGTCATCATGGGATCAACCTGTATTTGATGATTCTATACTTCAATTGAGTTGTCCACTTGCATTGTGTTGTTGTTCTAATTAAAACTCTCAAACACATGAATCATTTACAATATAGTATACTAGTGAGGTGGATCCAACAAGGACTTAAACTAATGTGATACTAGGTGGTCCCTACTTTAAACTATCTAACCTAACCAAAATTCAAGTGATTTTTTACCTATACTAAGAATGGAAATTAAAACATGAAATTGGAAATGAAGTAAAAACAAGAACATACTAAATTGAAAACTTTCCTAAAACATGTACTTTCTAAAACTAAAACTTTCCTAAATTAAAAACTTCAAATTCTATGACTTTTCTAACTAAAAACTTTCCTAAAATGCAATTTATCAACTTTCCTAAACTAAATTTTGTAGACATGAAATTAACTACTAATTTAAGGAAAACATGCTTTAACAAACTACTTTCGTAATCTTGCAAACTACAGAAAGTAAGAAACCAAACTGACTATTTTAAGAAGTCTGACAAAGTTAATTACTTTCCAAACTAACAAAGATGAAAAAAATAATGGAATCTAATGACAACTAAAGAAAATAAAGGAAAATTTACCAGTAGCAAACAATAAAAGGAAAACTACCCAATTATCATGCATGTAATCATGGAATGGTATGCATAGTTCATTGGATAGGAGTGAATTTGATCAACTACTTTGGAACCTAAGCATGCAGTCTTATTCTAACATTTGCTAAGCTATCTAACAATCTAGTTGGGCACTTCAAAAATCAAATGAACATGATTGTATGGTGCTGGAAATTAACATACACCATTCATGCAAAGAAATTCCAGTAGTGAAGTAATTGAAGCATTCCATGAATAGAACATGTAAAACATGGAATTAATCACTTCTAATGTAATCAAACATTCAATAATAGAGATAATTGATAGTTGGATACAAACATGAATTAAAAATTCCAATAAACTTCATTGAATCAAATTAAAAGTTCATCAACACAATACTCCATACATGTAATCCAAATCTAAAATTTAAATGTTATTACAATGATGTTCACTTAATATTAATCCCTCCTTAATTACAAGAAAAATTCTTCTTCAATTGTTCCAACAATCACTCATGAACTAACATGCTTGAAATCAAGGGGAAATCCTATGAAAAACTAAGGCAACAACCAATGGAACATAAGCAACCAAAGCTAGAAAATCAAGAGGGCTGAAACAGAACAAAGATGAAATGAAAGGTAAAGAGCAAAACTAGATTCAAGATGACTTCCCTCATCTGTTACTCAAAGGAAAACCCAGACTTGAAACTTATTTTTAAAAGCAAGGAAAGATAAAGAGAAACAAGGCAAACGAGCATGAAAAGAAGTAAATTTCAAGAAAGAGAATGATGAAGCAAACCAACCTTCAAAGATGAATGTAATGCCTCGACCAATTTACGCTATTTAACAAAAATGAATTGGACATTCTATAGGAAATGAAAAGTTCACTTTTTGGAGAAAAGGGTATTTTGGACATTTTACTATTCACCCTGACTAGACCCAGAAATTTGGTCCTAAAAATGGTACCATTAGGTGTACCTGGGAAAAAGGAATCCAACAAGACCAAAATCACCCAAAACAGAGTTAAAATGAGCAAGTTATGGACCTTTGAAGTTTAGGGGCAAAAATGTAATTTTCATTAAAAAACGGATTTAGCCGGAGAAACATAGGGGCCTGTTTTGATACAGGCACCCCTCTTCTTCAACCTCCTAAAGGGTTCTAGAACGGCGGTGTTTGGAGGAGAAATCACCACCATTCTGGAGGTTTCTCCACACCATTCAATGGCGGTGAGAGCCCCCTCCAGAACCCTCTTATAGCTCTATAAATAGAGCTCTTGGGCGCCTCTAATGGCAGCCCAAAAGCTTGGGAAAAACCCGTCATGGAGAAGCAACCAAGCGGAGAAAACGTGGGAAAAACCCGGCAACGAACCAGGTATGCCCAAATTCCCTCCAAACCCGTCTTCCCCTTAGTCCTAGGCTAAGTTTCCCTAAGTTTTTGCATGAAAAATCATGCAAAATAGAGCTCTAGAGGGTTAAAAAGGACCCAGGGATAGTCCCTGGGGTGCATTGGTTCAATAGGGTCGAGCCAAGGCGTCCCTAGGATGCTCGGGTCTCGGTCAAACCGAAACGCACGCTGTGCGTTGAGAAAACCAGACGGGCGCGTCCTGCAACAGAGAACGACGGGCGGGAATCCAGCGCATTTACAGACGTGCCCGCTGAGGCGCATGTTGGTAACGCGGGACGCGATAGCGTCCTAGGGTCCCACCTCATTTCGTTTGACCTTTTATGTACATGTGATATTAAAAAGGCTATAACTTGAGATCTAGGGCTCCGATTGAGGCGCCGCGAAAGGCGTTGTGTCCGTGTCGATGACACGGACATACCCAAACTATAAAATATTTGATCAATATCCAATTTAAGGAGGGTACAACCCTTAGACTATGATGGTGGCACGTGGCCACCAGACCTTTGGAAAACTTATTATACCAAGGCCTAGTTAGGGCCGTAAGACACCCATAGGCATGGGGATGAACCCTTAATGCCTAAGTAGTAAGACCAACCACTCTAAAGCCTATAAAAGATAGGCCAAACTAACCTTGTTCCCCTGAACCATGTTCAAGAGCATACGAGGACAAGGGGATTAGCGCAACCTAGCCAGGTAAGTGCTCTATCGCTACTAGACTTTTAAAACAGAGCCATGACTGTTTTGAATGCATGTTTTAAGTATAAAATTATAGGTCTTGTTTAGCATGACTTATTTTATGGCTTGTTTAGCATATAAATGAATTTAGCATGCATATGATTAAATACATCATGCATAGACATGTTTTGCAAACAATTGCATATATTGCATGATTTGTGAGCATTGAGTTCTTGAAAAATTGCATGTCCTTGAGGGTTACCAAAAGACGCTGGAGTGCCCAAAAGACGCTCCGTAGGTAGTTGTGAGGGACCCAAAGAGGACAGATTTTGAAAAATACATTGCGCATATATTGCCAAGATGTGTGCTACATGCATAGATTGCATCATAAGTGTAGCCTTGACCGATGAGAGTAGGCTGATGAGGGTGGGCCGATGAGGGCGGGCCAGAGAGAGCTGACAAGGCTTCTAGGCTGTCAGGCTTCTAGGTAGGGTTATGACTTTGAATACAATACTAGCATGAGCGGATTTTATGCATTGCATGCATGTTTTGCAATCGATTTCATAAATTGCATGATTTATGATGAATACGTGTCATATGCCCCGTGGAGTCTATGACCGAGTGTCCTCAAGTACCCGGGGACCACACGGTGGCGAGGTCATGGGCATAGTTTGGGCCCTATGGTTTCGTGGATTTACTTGCGTTGCATATGGCATGACATGAGGTTGGTCGACCATACCATACCAGATATCCATGAGTTGGATTCAGTTGAGCATCTTATGCATATCATTATGTTTATGATATATGATACTTTCGACTTGAATTATGCTATTCTTTAAGTCATCAGTATTTCAGTTTGACGGTGGTTTTTAATATCGATATTGAACGTGATTGTTCAAACATGCACATGTTTTTAAGAGCATATGATTTTAAACATAGCATGCATTGCAAAACTAATAGTGATAGACTCCTACTGAGTATAGTATATACTCACCCTATCCTTAACATTTTTTAGGATAGTTCCACTCACAAATAGAAGACATCTCAGGAGATATTAGTTCTACGAGCAAGTGAATAAACAAAGGAGACAACTATACATGTGAGTAAACTCTCTACCCTTTGGACAAGTATTTGTATTTAATTACAGTTGGGCTGTGTGCTATGACTGGATAGACCTGGGGAAAAACATTTATGATTTCTAAAGTTTTTCAAAAACTACTTTGGCTATTGTGAAAGCAAATGACACTCGGGGTTTTCAAAATAAGTTTAAAACAAAAGATTTTCCACTGCATTGTATGGTTTTTATAAAATGGTTTTCAAATAGGGATGCATCCTGCCTTAGGAATTAGATATTGCATTTAAAAATGCATGAGAAAACCTAGGTCGTAAAAAATGAATCATGTGAAGACCCAGGTTTTTTAAACACATTTTATAATATATTTTTCAAAGGAAGGGCCCTTAAATGGTAAAAAAATTTCACAAACAATACATGGGAATTCTTTTCATTTAACTTCATTTGTAACAAAACCCAAGTCTCACTTGAAGATACATAATACACATAGCCATTTTGTATAAAATAACATTTCATTGAATACCAAGAATCATCCAATAGTTCACTCTTACACAACCCCTGTATTATAATTACAAACCATTGTCCAAATTACATAATCCAAATTTTAAACCTCACTTTACATTAAAAACACTCCATACAAAACTCTCACAAATAAAGAAGATTACATTTCTTCAAGGGCATACCCTAATTGCTTATTTTCTTCAAGTCTTCAAGCTTTATTTCCTTGAGTCTTTTATGATCTTGAGCTTCTAACCCTCCTTCTCTGTATCTGAGGTATTGTAAACATGGAAACATTTACAATACCTCAGCAAGCTATGCTTAGTAGGGGATACAAAAATATGCCACTTCATGAACATAAGAATACCTACCTTAGTCATTATTCCTTCCTGCTTATCCATTCATGAGTTATCTCATACTCATAAATAGATTATATTTATGTAGTATAGATCAAACTAGTTAATATGGTAAAGATTGCTCAAAACTTGTTCCTTCCCTAGGCTATACTTCGACTTGGTAATTCAGTATTCAACCAATCTTTATATGGGGATTTCCAGGAACTCATGTAGTGGCATCTCATCATGCCATGGCATTAGATTATGCCAATAATCCTCAATCCGTACAACGTGCCCAGATAACTGTATAATCCTCCGCTGATACCAACTATGGAATAATCAATCCATGTCCTAATGTAATACCCGAGCAATTTATGCTATTTTTAACAAAAATTGGACATTCTATGGGAAAAGAAATATGTTGAATGTTTTACCTTATTTAAAATATTAAATTAAGGAAATTGTGAGGAAACTTGGTACCATTAGATTCTACTCAAAAAATGGAATCCAAAACTTCAAAGAACGCCGAAAACGGAGTTCGTATGAAGAAGTTACGGCCGTTTAAAGATCAGGGGCAGTTTTGTAATTTAAACAGAAAACGAAAAAGAACGAAAAACGCAGGGGGCCATTTTGATAATGGCACCCCCTGTCATCTTCCACCTCTAGATTTCACCAAAAACCCTCCTTTCATGATTTTTCCAGAAAACACAGGGGAAATGGTGGCATCGCCTTCTTCCCTCTATAAATACCTCATCTCCCCCTCTCCAAAACATGGTTTTTTCGACAATTTTGGGATTGGGGTTTTCTGCAAAAATCGGAAACCCGTCTCAACACAGCTTCCCTGTGTTTTCTGGCAATAGCCAGGCCCAAGTCAGGCCGGTCATTGCCATTTCCCCATGCCCCTCTCTTCTTTCCAGTCTTAGCAATGGGGTTTCCCCCTTCTTTGAGTTTTTCGGCGAGCAGGAGGTTCAAAGTGAAGAATAGGCGCACATATCAGCGATGGGCACTCCCTATGCTACCCAGGTAAGCCATTTTTCCTACTTCTCTCTGTCTTGCTTCCCTAGACCAAGATCCATTCTGGATCTGGTCTTTTCCCAAACATTTTCCAGCTAGATTTCCTGGCCGGAATACGCTCCAAGCTGGTTCCAGCCGGCCCTACATGAACAAGGTGTCCCAGGGACGCCATGCTCCACGTACACCTGGGACGGGTTCTAGGTGTACGACAGTGTGTACACTATCCTTGGTGCGGCCTTCGGGTTTGCGCGCGACGTGGGGCACAAGTCCTAGCTCGACCAGGATGCACGGGGTGCCCTGGGAACTGAGACGTGCCATGCTACACCAAAGGTGCGTCCGTGCGATGCCATCCAAGATGGCGTCATAGCGTGTCGCTTGAGCATGCATGTGCGTGTGCAAAACGCGGTCCCTGGCACGGCCCTTGGGCGCGCACGCACGAGAAACAGTCACGGTTCAACCAGGATACACGGGTGTCCTGGGAACTGGGACACACAGACCTAATGAGACTATAAAGTTAGGATCAGAGGACAATTTACAGAGTTTAACTATTGAATAGTAGATCGATATCATAGGATCTAGCCTGACAATGAATTAGGCAAGGACCATGGACCCTAAAAGGCAGATCTAGCGATCTAATGTCTAAATAGATTGAAATTGATAAGGACTCCTTGTATCCATTCATACCCAGGAGTTTATAAATGAGACCCAGGGACGGGTTGAAGTGATAAAGGACGTGACTCCAAGAGACTTTGAGGTAGGTACTCTATCGCTACTAGACTTTTAAAAAGAGCTATGATTGTTTTGAGACTGCATGTTTTAAAGTATAAGTTATATGACTTGTTTAGCATGACTTAATCTTATAAACGAATTCAACATGCATATGACAAATACATTATGCATAGACATGTTTTGCAAACAATTGCATATATCACATGATTTGTGAGCATTGAGTTCTTGAAAAATTGCATGTCCTTGAGGGTTACCAAAAGACGCTGGAGTGCCCAAAAGACGCTGAGTAGGCAGTTGTGAGGGCCAGGCAGTTGTGAGGGACCCAAAGAGGACAGGTTTTGAAAAAGAGGTTTTTGCTTGTTTGATCTTATATGATTTGGGCTAATAAGCTCCTGGGCACTATGTCGAGAGGTCTGGGTTGGCCTCCAGCCTCTACCACTATTAGGTGGATGGGTACCACGCCCAAAAAGAGCATGTCCCTACTTCGACTGCATGTGGTACAGGGGCTACCACTGGTGTCATGGCACTAGGTCGAAGTGTCATATGTCCTGTGGAGGCATATGACCCTGTGTCCCTAGGTACCTAGGGACCACACGGCGGCGGGGTCGTGGGCATAGTTGGGCCCTATGGTTTGAGGATTTACTTGCATTGCATATGGCATGACATGAGGTTGGTTGACCATACCATATATCCATGAGTTGGATTCAGTTGAGCATCTTATGCATATCATTATGTTTATGATATATATATACTTTCAACTTGGATTATGCTATTATTTAAGTCGTTAGTATTCCAATTCGATAGTGGTTTTTAATATTGATATTGAACATGAGTGTTCAAACATGCACATGTTTTGGAAGAGCATATGATTTTAAACATAGCATGCATTGCAAAACTAGTAGTGATAGACTCCTACTGAGTATAGTATATACTCACCCTATCCTTAACATTTTTCAAGATAGTTCCATCCATGAGTAGAGGACGCCTATGTTAGTGCTACGAACAAGTAGATCAAAAGGAGAGAATCATACATGTAAGTAAACACTCTACCCTTTGGACATGTATTTGTATTTATTTACAGTTGGGCTGTGAGCTGTGATTGGATAGACCTGGGAAAATATTTATGATTTCTAAAGTTTTTCAAAAACTACTTTGGTGGTTGTGAAAGCAAATGACACTCAGGGTTTTCAAAATGAGTTTAGAACAAAAGATTTTCTACTACATGGCATGGTTTTTATAAAATGGTTTTCAAATAGGGATGCATCCCGCCTTAAAAATTAGATATTGAATTTAAAAATGCATGAGAAAACCCAGGTCGTCACACCTAATGGGGTGGACCATGGCTGTCACAGTGGGGCCTTCCCATTATTGCCCCACCTGACTTTTAGCCTCTCTTTGAGCATGGTATCCATCATATAAGTTTCAAGAAGCGGGTGGCCAAACCCTCATAACTTCCCTAGCATAGCATCCCCAGTCTCTATCTCTGTGTAAGACAAAATCACAAGCCTCCTTATTTGTATGGAAAATACATTGTACATATTAGACGATATGTGTGTTTAACTAAGGCTGGAATATTTTCTATACCCTATTCTTAGGGTTTCCTTAGTCTCCATATCTCATTACTTTCACCTCATTAGAGTTGATTATCATATTAGATCAATTTTGATTAGATTATAAGATTGGATCACTAGTTGGATCATAAGTTTTGGGTCACTTAGTTGGATCATAAGTTTTGGATCACTTAGTTGGATCATAAATTTTTGGATCATGACTATGCAGAGGTACTAATTATATCATGAAGGTCTATACTTCTAGGCAGAACATCATGTATGTATACACATGAGTCTCTAATACATCTTTGTATAACCACCTACCTCAAAGTGGTGCCATTGTCATGATTCATACCTCCCAAGTGGTATTCCTCCACATTACTTATCCTAGTCTGTATTCATACATCTGTCGACCATACGTATCAAGTTATTCATCTATATAAGTATGTATCCCTATAAGGGATGTCCTAATTTTCCTTGAATCTTGTTTGATCAAGGGTTAGAATTCTCTATCTATGTTCTTCTACATACCAGTACATAACTTCTACATATACATACGTAATACAATACTACATTAGTATTCTTATTTTTTTTTATCATTCAAGATCCTATGGATCTTGTTTGATTACCCTTATCTTGATTGCAATTTTTATTAGGTTTAGATGATTTACTAACCTTTTATGCTCTTTATTATTATTACTCAACCAGTTAATGTTTTACTGGTTGAGGGTAGCTTATTTCACCCTAAGTCTAGAAGCTCCTCTTATGTCAAATTGGCTAAGACTTACTAGTTAAATGGTTGAACACAAAGTGGCTACTTCAATCCTCATGTAAGTAGGCATTTAGACCTCACAAATGTTAACGGAAGGTGGGGGGAGAGCAAGGCTCTATTAGATAACCCACTTAACCACTATGTCCATCATTCACTAGCCTGACCCTAACTGAACCTTTCATAAGGATCCTATGAGCATTTAACCCTAAGTAATCTTTCTAATTGATTTTAATTAAATCCATGAACTAAAATATCATTCATGGAGTTTTATTATTCTCCTAATTTGGACCAAGGAATATTCATTCCTTATATTATCCTACTAACTATGGTCCTTACTAACATTAAGTCCATGTCATATATTCCATGTGATTGTCTTTCCATTCTAATTTCATTTAATTACAATTTTTAATGAATTTTCCACTACATAAGCAATAAAGCATAAATAAACAATTAAATAAATAATTCTATAATTAACTCTACTAAGTAATGGAAGACAATTACCAAAATGTTTAATAATTCAATGCAAATCTAATAAGATATAAACACCTATCATAATCCAATGGTCTTAATAGATCCTTATTCATTTTTCCTCATTTTAGGGTTTAGATCTTCATCCTTCATTTTCTTTTAGATCCAACATTTCTTACTGATGTAATTTCATTTTCAAATTATTGATGTATCTTATCCATTGATTTGATCTTCCTTGATCTATCCAATCAAGGAGATCTTAAGTTACTTTATCCCATTTAAGGGCATAGATCTTGATCTAGCCCAAATCACTATCATCCATTCCATAATACCATGAAATATTAACTCAATATTGTCATATGTCCTGTGGAGGCATATGACCTCCTTCTCCACTAGCAGGTGGTAGTGGTTTGACTCATGATTTCACGTGATCTGGTCATTAGATTCCTTTGTGGCTCCCTTGTGGGCCCCACATGGTGTAAAAAGACCATTTTGCCCTTTATGTATAAAAATTAGGGTTTATTCCCATGACCTCAAAATTGAATGTACTTAGTGGCATTGGATTCGTATTTTTGATTACATTCTAAATTTTTATGTCCTAGGCCTTGGCTATGGGTAAAATTACCATTTTACCCTTTTGTTAATAAAAATGGAGAAAAATAAGACTTTTTCATTCAGATTCAAAATGAGTCATGCTTACAATCATTTTGAAGGGTTCGCTAACTTTGATTTCAATTATACATGTCTTATCCTTTGATTCTACTTCTATAAAAAATGCATTCTAAATAACCCTAATATTCCAGCCTAATTTTCCTTGAAATTCTCAATTTCACTATTTATTTAATTACAAAAAGTTAAGGGTGTTACAAATCAAAACCCCAAAAATCCTAGGTTGAGCACTTGAGGAAGAAGCATACACCTTGGAAGGAATTGCAGCACCCAAAGACTCCACAAAACAATAAGAAAAAGAGGTAAAAGTGGGCTATAGGAGTTGGGAGTCTCCTTCCAAAGGAGGAGACGTCTTTTTCCCTTCAATGAAAATTCTCTTTTGCTTGGATGTTGCTAGGTTTTTATGCTTATTCTCCTAATTTTCCTAGGTTTCCCTAATTATAAGGTATGGTGAGGATTAAAGAGTGTCAATTTGAATTGTTAGGATAGGGGTAAAGTTAGGATATCAAATAGGAAAGTGAGTGGAAGGAGGTGGCTGCCTTAAGGAGGGAGTGGGTGGGAGACACCACCATTTTAGGAAGGGGTGTCTCCCCCCTTCAAAGACATTGAAGCTCCTTTGAAATAGGAATGTGGGTGCAAAGTGGTTGGGAAAGAGACGAAAGCTTTTAAGTAGGTAATTTTGGTTGGTTGGGAAGTTTCTTAAAAGCTAGAATCAGATAGAGTATTGGAAGATGCAACTCTACAATGGAAATTTGTAGTGCATCTTAAGGGTCAGGTGGAAATTAAGAAAAAAGTGGGGAAAAGTGAGAAAAATATTAAAACTGGAAGGCTCTCATCCCATTGGTCCACATGCCATCTTATTCTAATGGATTTTCCTTAATTATCTTCAAAATATCTCATGGATAACTCTCTTGAATCTCCTCCAATCCTAGACTTCTATTTAGCTTAGCTTGATGGCTTAGATGGCTAACTTTGAAGTCTCCATTGGCTAAGCTTCATGATTGGCTTAGGAAGTTTTCTTGGCTGACTTCTTGGCTTCATCCCTTAACTTGAGTGGTTTGTATGGTTTGGCTTGATTTCCTTGGCTTGCCACCTCCTTTCATGGCTTATATGGCTAAGGTAGCTTAAGTGGCTTCCACACAAAGGTGGTGGGAATGCATGGCTTACTTCATGGGCCCACTTTGGCCATCTTTAACTCCTTTAATAACATCCATTACTAGTCCACAA
Organism: Warburgia ugandensis; assembly: GCA_035236585.1. NCBI lineage: Eukaryota > Viridiplantae > Streptophyta > Magnoliopsida > Canellales > Canellaceae > Warburgia > Warburgia ugandensis. Next base: position 83,970,641 of record CP141126.1, on the reverse strand, counting down.
GATGATCTTGTCCTTTAGTTTATGTTGAAGTGATGATTTTGAGGCTTTGACTCAATCTTTTGATCTTGATATTTAATTTCATCCCAATCAATCTCGGTCGTTGGATCACAATCTTACTTCCTACAAAAAGTAAAAAAAAACCTAATTAAATCTTAGAAAAATATAATTAATCACATGTTTACCTTCGACTAGCTTCTATACCTACAAAATAACAAACTTTTTCATTATTAGGTCAAAAATGCTTTTATTACTAATTTTGGTCTAACAACCTAATTTACCCCTATAAGTTGTAACACATGGGTAACTAATTGGGTGATTTTTATGCAAAATTAAACACTTATCATGGTAATTATTAAGACACACCACCCATATCTTTTCATTTCTCACATTTTCCTTGATTTTCTCCTTTCCTTTCTATCATCTTTCCCTCCTAAACCTCTGTCCTTTCCCACTCCACCTTATCTCCTTCCTTCCTCATCCCCATATCTTATCCCTCTTCCTCTTATGGATTCCATGCCCCCCCTATAATATTTATTCCTTCCATCCATTCTCCTTAATTCTTCAGCATTGGTCACTCCTTTCAATCTTATGATCCTAGCTATTCATTCCCTAGGGCTTCCACTCCAAAAACTTATAAATAGGGGGTGAAGGACAAGGAGTTCTATCTCTTACTTCCCTTAGATCTTAAAGAGATCACCCTCGCCCAAGTTCCAAAGATCTACACGTCCAATCCAAGGGGGAAAATGGTAAGGGTTATTGACCATAATCCCTTATCCCTCTTTCTTTCATTCTTTTTCTTTTTCTTTTTTCATTTCCATTTATTCCTCTTTCTTCCATAGCATTGCACTCATCACATTTATGATTATATTTTACATGCATAATTTCCTTGCATGTTTATTTCATTTGCACACAACTTACATTGTTCTTCTCCATTTACTTTTTCATGCATAGCATTCTTTAGTTTTCCATGTATAGCACCAAACATTCATTCTAGGATTACACGCATAAAACCACTTTTGTTTTCTTTTACATACATCTCAACTCTCATCTTCCTTCTTATATTCCATGCACTCACCCTTAGATTTGCAGGTTCCATCACCCTAGGATTTCATGCATCCAACTCCACTTGTATACCTTTCATATTTTGCACACACTCCCCATTTTCCTATAGCAACCTATCTTGCATGCAAACCCTTCCACTTAAAGTAGAATGTCTTGCCCCCTTAATACTTCCATCTATGCTACACCACCATCTTTCCACTATTTTTCATACACACTTCTCCTTCCACTTTTCTTTTTCACACATTCCCCTTCTTTCCTTCTCTTCCATCTCTCTTCTCTTAGTTGATTCATACACACTTCTTCATCTCTTTCTAGCTTCCCTACTTTCTTCTTCTTGTTCTTTCATGTTTCTTTTCTTTTTTATGGGGATTTGGGAATAGAAACCAAAAGGAAAGAAGCCTTGCACCCTTCTATGGTAGCAAGGATTCTTTCCATTCCTAAAGTAATGGTTGAGGAAACCAAATCCTTACATAAAGCTATCTAAGTTCCTAGTTTAAGGGACCATGTTGAAGAGTAGGACAACTTTCAAAGGTAAGTGCCTAGTTCCATCCTCATCTCTTAAGGCTGAAATTGATGAGTCATAAGTCAAGGGCTACTATCTCCATCTTCTTTTTCTTTTCCTTCTAGTTCATCCTTAAGGTAGGAAGCCTCTCTATGGCTAACTTGTCCTTAAGATGAATGACCTCTACTCTCCTCTTTGATTCTGTCCTTAAAAGCTCCCCTCTATTATAGAGTATCTAGCTAAGAAAAAGCAACATTCATTTATGATTCCACTCCATATTCTTTTTTTTCTTCCATGAGGGTGATGATCTTTTAGGCAAGGTGTTAAGGACCTCTTTTCTTTGGCTATCCTAGCACTTCATTCCCAAGGATCATTGAAAAAGGATTTGACTTTTGAGTTGTGGCATGTTGGGTTAAGGAGATGAGAAAAGAATGATGGTAATCTAGTGTAATATGGGTCTAAGATATATGGGAAAGCTCCTATTGATTGACACAACAAGAGAGCCCTACAACAAAATTGAAGCCTAGGTTGAATTTATTTGCTATCCTTTCCTTTATTTTGTTTATATACTTCTTTATTTGCTTATGTATCAATTCATTATGATCATTCAATTAATGGAAAATGTCTTTCAATTCTTAGTTAGTTTATTTTTTTATTTCCTTAGTTAGTTTCCTTATCTTATTTCCTTTATTGTCTAGCTTATTTGTGCTATATTCTTTAATTCCTTGATTTACTTTCCTTGTTGATTTCCTTTCTTAAGTTAATTGTTTTAGTTTAATGCATTATAATCTTTACTTTCCTTTGATCAGCTAAGTTAAAGTGAAATAACCTAAATATTAGTTAAACTTTCCTTAAAAGAGTCCTTTTGGGATCAACCTGTATTTGTTGATCTATACTCTTATAGAACTATGCACTTGTGGTATCAATTAAAGCGCATCATTGGTAGGAGTCACAGTAAATGATCACAGCACCCTTTCGAGATGACCATAGGCCATGTGAGGATGCGCTTACTGTCTGGCCAGGATACCAATAGGCATACATGTAGCAAAAGTAAATGTGAACATAGTTGAATCTATGAGATTTTTGTGCTTTGTGCTCTTGGGAAGGGTAATTAGGGTTTTGAATCATCATGATACCTACTGGTAGTCATGTCATTAAGAGTTTACTAAAACTCTATAGGCACTAGAGTGTGCCTAGATGCCTATTTTGATATCATACTTTTATGGTTTTAATTCATCATGATAATACTCAATTTGTTAAGTTATTACACGTGTTCTATATAGATACACAGATGTATGCATTTACTATGAATGTGTTATGATGCTTTGCATTTCAACTAATAAGAGTTTAGTCATATATTGCATACAAACTTGATTTAAAACTCATTTGAGTGCTTATATTATGGTGTAGTTTTCAATGTTGTAGTTTTGGTTTTATCTATTGGGTATCTTATATACTTACTACATCAAAACCCTACAGATTTTCATAGATAGGAAAAATTCATGGACTAAGAGATTCAAGGAGCTAGATATCAAAATTAGTTGCAAAAGCAAGACACCAGTTGCAAGAAAAACTATCACTCTATTTTGGACTATTGATGTAATAAAGCATTATGTCCTAGACTTTAAAGCACTATTGATGTAATAAAGTACTCAGTTTTGTACTAAGAGCTTCAACTTAGGGGTTTGGTGGGTCCTATACTAGAATTGACACCTCTAGGGACCATTAGCATCCTTCAATCTAGAAGGAGATGCATAGACATTGATATGGTACCATTTGATGAAGCTGCATCGCTCACAATTTCATGAGGAACCTTGAAAGAGGGGCCATAGAATAGATATGTTCTAGTCTATATTAATTCTTCTCTGGATAGTTAATAAAATTTTAAAAATTGAGTCTACTATAGAGTACCAAACTCAATTTGAGAAACTCTTAATCAAGATCGAATAGATGAACCTAGAGGACATGTTGCTTCTTTCGTTTGTGGTTTAAAGGAGTACATCATGGCTAATGTTCACAACAAAGGGAAAAAAATGAGGGAACTGTAAAAAACCTCATTGACACAATTGACATAGATAATAAATTAGAATATAACCACTAAATAGAATTATTTTTGGGGTTCAACAAAACCACCTACATCCACAAACATAATCCAATCTTATTCCCTAAGAGAGAAAAAATAGAGAGAGAGAGAGAGAGAGAGAGAGAGAGAGAGAGAATACAATAAGGAATGAAATACTGATATCACTATATATAGACCTCTCATAACCATCTCTCCCCATAATTAACTGGGAAACTTTCCTATATCTCAGTTTCCTTACAATATGTGTAGAACTTCTAAAGATAAAGTTCTATATCTTAACAAATCAAGTAGGTCCTATCACATGACATGGTAATGACTTAAACACATTCACAATAATCTCCACCTGGGCTCAATGATAGCCACTTTGAAGAGTTTCTATGTTGCCTTGATGTATTACCTCCAAATTTGACACAACTCTAACTACTAATTACCAAAAATCGTCATTGGATTTTAAGAATGCTAGCTATGCATACTATCAAGTCTTCCTAGACCTAACACCATATGACTCGACAAACTTTATATGACCTAAGTTAAACTTATCTTTCAACTTTACTAGAGGCCACATGACCGACACTTCCTTTGTAATAATTACCACTTGCATCCAAGAAGCATGTGCACTCTGTTTGTAATGTAATAACCCCAATTTTTGTAATTGATTGAGAAAATCAATAAGGTTTGAGTTTAAGATATTTCGGGCTAAAATATTAGGGTTATTTAGAATATACTTTTTATAAAAGTATAATCAAATAATAAGACATGTAAAATTGAAATTGAACTTAGCAAACCATTGAAAATGACTATAAGCACGACAAATTTTGAATTCGGATGAAAAATCCTTAAGTTTCTTCATTTCTTGGACAAAAGGGTAAAATAGTAATTTTACCCAAAAATCAAAATATGAGACATCAAAATTTAGAATGTACTGAGAAATACGAATCCAATGCCACTAAGTACACTCATATCCAAGATCATGGGAATAAAACCCAAAAATTTTATACATAAATGGCAAAACGGTCTTTTTACACCATGTGGGGCCCACAAGGGACCCAAAAAAGAATCTTGTGAGCAGCCCACGTAAATTCATGGGTCAACACACACCAACTGGTCTTGGGGAAGAAAAATGGAGCATAAGAGACTTTCATGCCATTTAATAATAATAAAATAAATATTATAATCATGAAGAAAAAAGACCAAAATGCCCATAAATACAACCCCAAAAACCCTCCAAAAATTCACATAAAATCCCCACGAAATTTTCTTCACTCTCCCTAAAAAATTAGACCAAGATCCCTCCCCAAAAACCAAAAATTTCCAAGAGATATCTCTCTTTTCAATTTCTTCTTCTTTTTAGATTGGAACAAGTGACCTAAAATCAATTAGGCACTCTGTTCCAAATCTAATTTTATCAATTCCACCATCCAAAAATTCCCACCATATCTTATCTACAAAACCCCCAAAGCAATTTCAAGATCCAACAGTTCAAACAACAGGAATTTGCAAGAAAGGTGGATCCTAGGCCATATCTTCATCAACAAGGTATTCCTTTTAAATTGGGCATATAACCAAGGTTTTTTCTCCAATCAGGTAGGTGGGAATACTTTCTATACTTGTTTACTTATGTTTAATGAAAATTTTATTTTACTGTAATTTATTTTGACGAAGAAAAGAAGTAAAAATAAAGTAATAACAACACCTTCAAATTAGGTCTATAGAGAGCTCCGATAGAAAATTTGACCTTACCAATCGATCCAGAAGGGTCCAAAACCCCTAGGGTACAATTTTCACTAAATTTCATGAAGGTTTAGTCCCTCAATTGAGAAGGGATTGATTGGACGGTCCAAACGGACTGTCCGATCTCCCGATTGGACGGACGACGTGTGAAATGCCACACATGTGCGTGCGACGACGTCCTACGCGCATCCGTGGAAGCCCCGTGCGGGCACTTTCGCATTTCATTACAACAAACGTGCTCGACAAACCGAGCGCGTTCCGCCCGACTAATCTGGGCCATCCGTTCCTTAGGCCCAGATCAAATCCAGGCCCTAAGAAGGACTGTGAACTTCCAGATCACATTCTGAAGTCATCTGAACTCCAAATTAAGATCGAAAAGAAGCTATGAAAAGCTTGATACATATATTTTCTGATGAAATGATAAAATAGACATCATATTCAGTAAAACTTTCTGTATTAAAGAAACAAGTTTCCAATTACTTAGATCTTCAAGATCTGAGATGATCAGATCTTGAAAATATATTTTACTAATGATATACTATTGAAATAAAGTGATATCTATGGTTTATTTGGACATATCTGAGATATATTAAGGGATCTACCCATTATGGTAGAAAAACCCTAAAACACAAAGGGACCCACTTGATGAATGAGATCAAGTGTGATCAGATCCTTGGGATGGATAAAATGAATGTTCATATAATGAAATCCAAAAAATCATGGATTGATTATGACAAAAATGGATCAATATGATCTTTGGACCTTAATAAAGAAAATCCTCTAAATATAACTAATACCCTTAATCAATGGAAAAGATCTAAGATCAAATGGTTGGATCATAAGTAAAGGTTTCTACAAATGTTAATGTAATTAGTTTTATTTTATATAATAGCATTTTAAATATGATTATGTTATAAAGTATGCTAGTATAACATTTAGACATTAGCATGATATGTGATTTTATTGTTATCATAAGGTACTAGATTTAATTATCTTAGGGGCACTTTAGTATGATTTCATGCCATTCTAACTTAGGACCATGCTAGAATTTCATATAAGTTTATACTATAGCATGAGATTATACCTTAAGTCCATGTTAGTTTAAATTGAGTTATTAAGGTATATTAGTTGGAAATCATGTTAGTGTAATTTTAAGTACCTTGTCTCATTATCTTTAAGTGTTAAATTATGTAGTTTTATGCTTTGAATTTATAATTCATTTATGGTTAAATGTTATTAGTAGATCTACTTGTTATGAGATAAAGAGCATAAAACATCAAAAATGTAATCTAATGAGAAAGTAGAGTTTCATGACACAAATAAGAATGGAGTACTTTGGACTTAATTAGTAAGGGCTATAGTTAGTAGGAGAATATAAGGATTATCAAATCCTTGGCCCAAACTAGAAGAAGAATAATAAACCCCATGAATGACATTATAAATATTCATGGACTTAATTAAATCCATTAGAAAGAGTACTTAGGGTAAACATGCTTATAGGAACCTTATGAAAGGTTGAGCTATGGTCATTCTAATGAATGATGAACATAGTGGTTAAGGGGGTTATCTAATAGAGCCTCGCTCTTCCCCTACCTTCCGTTAATGTTTGTGAGGTCTAAACACCTCCTTACATGAGGATTGAAGTAACCACTTTGTGTTCACCCATTTAGCTAGTAAGCCTTAGCCAATTGGGAATAAGAGGAGCAATCTATATTTAGGCTTGAATAAGTTACCTTCAACCAACACATTAACTGGTTGAATAATAATAATAAAAGCATAAAAGGTTAGTAAATTACCTAACCCTAATAAAAACAGTAAGTAAGATAAGGATGATAAAACAAGATCCATTAGATCTTGGTTGATCAAGAACAATAAGAATAAGAATATTATATTGTACTTAGTATGCATGTTTATTGGTATGCTTGTTATAGTTCATTAGATTAGATAATCCAAACCCTTGATCAAAGATGATTCAAGGAAGAAAACCAAGATCATCTTCCTTAGGGATGATCAAATAACTAAACTTAGATCAAAGAAGAACTAGATGATAGAAGATCTAGGACCCTGATCTTTATCAACAAGTGTAGATTGTAAATCAATGGATCTATGAAAGATCAAGATCAAGGAGATGGACACACAAAGACTTGGAGATAGAAAAATACTTAGATATGAATGATCTAAAGATCATTCTAAACATCAAATCTAGTGAACAATAGGATTGTTCATAATTTATATATTGACAATACGTATGGATGTAGAGATCATATACATCAGTCCGGATCATGGAAGATTTGGGAAAAGAGATCACTCCTTAAAGGTAGGAGGATTTGATGAATGCATTTACATGAGATATACATGATTGTACTCATGATCTTATGTTGACAAGAGTAATGTTAATACTTGTATTAAATCTCTTGAAATCCTTATGATCCAACCAAACATATATAAGATGGTTAAGGACTAAACTATAAGTGAATAGGGAACTAGAAAATATTTCAACCCTAAGAAACAAACATATGAAATCTATTTTACATACAAGCTTGGAGGCTTGTGAGTTTGTTTTAATAGGCATAAGCTTAGGGAGATGCTATTGCTAGAGGAGTTATGAGGGTTTGGCCACCCGCTCCTTGAAATTTGATGATATGATGATACCTTGCCCAAAGAGAGGCTAAAAGTTAGGTGGTGACAATTATGGGAAGGCCACCACTATGAAAGTCTTGTCCCCCCATACGGGTAGTGACATAATATTTTTCACCAGTGTCAATGGTGAACAGGGTAATTATTCAAGCGTGCTAGTACGGATCAGACTACAGCATAGCAACCTTTCTGATTATTTTGCACTATGATGCATATAAGAATAGGCATAGTGAAATGCCTTATGTTGTAGCATAATGAAATGCTAGGTCATTATATATTACCAATATTTTCCAAGAAGGAAAATTCTCAGTATAAGATTAGTTGTAATACTAAATTCTCATAATGAAGAGAATTGATCAACTTAGTTGGGAATGATATTTGACTACTTTCATAAATTTAACTGGTTTACTCATAAAGAGTATGTATGTATATAGATATACATAAATTACAAAGTAAAGAGTAGAGACATAAATATGTTGAGGGATAATGGGATTATGAAGTATTGGAATTACATTGTCAATTATTATGTTTCTTGAATCCCCTACCAAGCATTGCTTGCTGAGATATTATAAATGTTGCAATATCTCAGATACAAGGAAGGAGAGTTAGGAGTTGAAGACGATAGAAGACTTGAAGAGAATAATCTTCAAGGTATACCCTTGAAGACATGTATTTTTCTTTGTTGAGAGTTTTATTGTATGGTGAGCTTGAGTTTGGGATTATGTAATTTGGACAAGTATTGTAATAGATTTGGCTGTACTGTAAACCACTGTATGGATCCTGAAATTTAATAAAAGTATATTCCTTCAATGGAATTTTATTTTGTACACAAATTGTACTTATGTTATGTATGAAGTGGTGACTTGGGTTTTCAAAACAAGTTCTAAAGAAAAGAATTTTCGCTGCTTTGTTTTGTGAAAAAAAAATTCACTCTTATGGGGCCTTGCCTTTCAAAATACTTTACAAATCATGTTACAAAAAACCGAGTTGTCACAGTTGGTATCAGAGCAATTCATCCAGTCACAGTACAGTACAAATATGTCCAAAAGAGATATTATAATCCAAGTCTAGATTAAGATAGAAGTAGTTGTATAGAGGATTGATAGAAATTATGAACAGATGCCACCAAAGAGAGTCACAAGACAGCAACTCAAAATACTCCAGTAGACAATATGGAAAGAGTAACAATGAGCAATGTGGAAGAGATGATGACAAGGGTGTTGAAGAACCTTCTTCCTCACCTACAACAAACCCAAGGTTCATCACCTCTGTAGAAATACCAAGTACACAGGCTCAGGTTCAACCTGAAGTGAGTGAATAAGAGAAAGTTATTAGTTGATGAGAAGGAGTTATGTGATAAACTCATTAGTTAAGAGATAAGTATAAAAGGAGTTAACTCATTAGTGAAGGATAAGTCTTGAAAGAGTAGCCTCATTTGTTGAAGAGGATGTAAAGAGTTGACTCATTAGTGAGGAAAGAGTTAAACTCATTAGTTGAGGAATATGGAAAGAGTAGACTCATTTGTGAAGAAAGAGTAACTCATTAGTGAAGGATGAGTATAGAAAGAGTTAAACTCATTAGTTGAGAATGAGTATAGAAAGAGTTAGTATAATGAAGGAATAGTATAGTATAAGTAGATATTACTTAGTGAAAGGACTAGAAATACTACTTAGCAAATAAGAATTCCAATAGAGGGAATAATAAGATATAGAAATCCATAGGGAAAACATTACAATAGATGCAAGGTATGATGTTCAGGTCTAACCTAAAGTCCTAAGTAAACATACAAAGTACGTTAATACTAGTATGTATATAACCATTACTAAGTGAAGAAATGGAGATAAAGAGGAAAAAGTGATAAATTGGAAAATAATATGAAAAAAAAATAAAATTCCAACCTTATAGAAAAGGTGAAATGGAGATTTACGAGAAATAGGTGTTAAAGATGAAAACATTAGAAGTATTGTAAAATTCAAAGTTAACATTAAATATATAAAGAAATATAAATGTAGGAATTAGAATTGCTACATGTATAGTATTATGGCAATTAGTTAAATGAAATTAATCATCAAAATAGCGAGGATATGGCTTGAAAGAAATTTAAGGAGATAGGTGAGAAAGTTCAAAATTTGTAAATGAGAATAGTTTGAAATAAATATGAGTAAGGAGTTAAGCAAGTATTTTTCTCCAAAATTAGTGAGGCAAAGGATTCAATGGAGAAATGATAAAATTTTAGAACATGAAGAGATGATCTTTGATATTAGAATAAAATGAAAAGGAAAAAGAGAGTTAGAAATGTTAAAGGGACAAAAATATGATCCCAAACTTATTAAGAAAGACAATTAAACCATGAGAATATATGGTTAACAAAGAAATTATAGCTCTATATATGGTACAACAATTATGAAATCACCAAGTTAGAAATTATAAAGGTATGACAAATCATTGTGGAAATTCGCACTAGAGGATTTTCAAGGATTAAAGAATTATTGATATAATAACTTTGGTGCTATTGAAAATAATTTTGGGACTATCATAAAGAGAAGTACCTTTGGTATAGATGGTAAAATGGTCATGGAACATGAAAACAAAGAGAAATATTGATTAGGAAAATATAGTCATTGATTATCATGAAGAGTACATCTTATTGATCAAGGCAAATGAAGAGCTAAATATCACTAGAGATATTACTTCCAATTACATGATGGAGTTGGTGATATTGAAAGATTTAAGAAATATAGTAAGGGGAAATATATTTTTGGTGGAAAGGTGAAATAAAACATGAGAAATGAAAACAAATATTGGTTGTTAAATTTAAGTTTAAAGATGATTGTGAATGAGTTATGAATCCAAATTGTTGGAGAAATAAGTGGTTAGAAATTTTAAGATAGTTTGAAGATTTTCAATCTTACATGAGATTGAATGAGAAAATATCTATCATAGTTGAGGAAAAGAACATCAAATTATATGAATGAGTTGAAAGAACAACTTTTTAAGGATATGGAGTGATTATAGCAATTTACATTATGAGAGTAACAAATTTCTCTTAGGAAAAGAAAAATGAGGAATCAATATAAGGATGCATAAATGATGTTGAGGAAATTAAGTACCCTTTTTTTCTATAAGGATGAGCATTTTCAAATTTATTATTAATTGGGAATTGGAAATGCAACATCAAAGTATAAAATCAAAAACAAATTTTAAAGTTCTATGAGTTAGATAACAGATGTTCATGAATTTGAGGAGAATGAAATGTATTGAATGAAGTGGTAATGATATATGGAAATAGATTTCAAGAAATCAAGAGCATTCAGGGGATATATGTTAGACACTTACAAAACTTGTCTTGTAAGTGTACATGTGATTAAAGAAAGCAAAGTTTAGGTTATATAAATTTTAAGGATAGCATGGAATTTGACGCAACAAAGGTGGAATATGAGATCAAAATATGAAATGATAATGACAATTAGAGAAATATATCTCTTATTGATTTTATAACATAAGGACATTCTTTTAGTGATGTTTTGCCATTGGTTACATAAATCCTAAATGAGTTGATAATAGATTGTTGAGAATTAAAGAATATTTGATAAATTATGGTGTTTGTAAAGACTTGAGAAGGGATGATTACAAAGTCAATATGGGCTCTTTTAATTGGAATTATCAAAGATATCGCAAATAAAGAGTTAGTATGATATTATAAAGGCTATGAGGTACACTTGGAATGAAGCATGAGGAAATGCAAAATCTAGAAATTTTGAAGCCTATGACATATAAATATATATATGAGAGGAAAAGAGATAAATATTATCATGGATTGTGAGAATGTTCTGAATATTGTTCTAAATATGAGAAAGAAATAACAAAAGAGGATCAGGAATATATATGGAGAGTTAAATGACACTATATTGGAAGGAAAAATGTAGAAAGTCAAGTATTATGAATAAAATGGCACTCAAAGAGTGTTACAAAAATAATGGATGGGAATGAGGAAAGATTTATTATAAGGAAACTATTATTCAAGGACAGAATTTGACAAGAAGTTGTCAATAGAAGGAAATAGTAAAGAAGTATGAACTGTAGAGAAGAAATAAAGTATACACTTCCAAATAATGGAAGAATAAGAAAAGAGAAAATCACTTCCAAAGATTGGAAGGTTGTTACAAAGAACAATAGTTGAAGTTGAATCTAATCAATATGTATTATAGGAAGTCTAAGGACTATACATAGTAGGAAAGCTATGTCCAAACTTTATATGTTGATACATAGTAGGAAAGCTATGTCAAAACTTTATATGTTGAAAAAGAATGAGGATGAGCAATAGAAGATATAATGGAAAATTGTGAAGTATGGAAAGATTGGTGAAAATTACCAGTCAAGTGAAATGGAAGGTTTTGAAACAAAAAGGCATAACTCAATAAGAGTTATTAATCCTTTTTTTTTTTTGGGAAATTCTAGCAAGAACTAGCTTTATTATATAGTGCATTATTAAGGTTAGTCATGGATGAGCATTTAACCTTTGAGAAAAAGGTAGTATAGAAAATGAACGAAAGGAAATACAATTTCCATAAGTGGCAAGGCCACATGTGTAAGGCTATAAAAGAATTGTGAAAAATCCTAAGTGAGTTGTATTACAAATTTCGAGGATGAAATTATTGTAAGGGGGGAAGATTGTAATAACCCCAATTTTTGTAATTGATTGAGAAAATCAATAAAGTTTCAGATATTTCGGGCTGAAATATTAAGGTTATTTAGAATATACTTTTTATAAAAGTATAATCAAATAATAAGACATGTAAAATTGAAATTAAACTTAGCAAACCCTTCAAAATGACTGTAAGCACGACAAATTCTGAATTTGGATGAAAAATCCTTAAGTTTCTTCATTTCTTGGACAAAAGGGTAAAATAGTAATTTTACCCAAAAATCAAAATATGAGACATCAAAATTTAGAATGTACTGAGAAATAAAAATCCAACGCCACTAAGTACACTCAAATCCGAGATCATAGGAATAAAACCCAAAATTTTATACATAAATGGCAAAACGATCTTTTTACACCATGTGGGGCCCACATGGGACCCAAAAGCGAATCTTATGACCAGCCCATGTGAAGTCATGGGTCAATAAACACCATCTGGTCTTGGGGAAGAAAAATGGAGCATGGGGAAGAAAAAATGGATCATGGGAGACTTTCATGCCATTTAATAATAAAAAAATAAATATTATAATCATGAAAAAAAAGACCAAAATGCCGATAAATACAACCCCAAAAACCCTCCAAAAATGCTCATAAAATCCCCACAAAATTTTCTTCACTCTCCTTGAAAAATTAGACCTAGATACCTCCCCAAAAACCCAAAATTTCCAAGAGATATCTCTCTTTTCAATTTCTTTTTCTTTTTCTTTTTAGATTGGAACAAGAGACGTAAAATCAATTAGGCACTCTACTCCAAATATAATTTCATCAATTCCACCATCCAAAACTTCCCACCATATCTTAACTACAAAACCCCTAAAGCAATTTCAAGATCCAACGGTTCAAACAATGGGAATTTGCAAGAAAGGTGGATCTTAGGCCATATCTTCATCAACAAGGTATTCTTTTTAAATTGGGCATATAACCAAGGTTTTTTCTCCAATCAGGTAGGTGGGAATACTTTCTATATGTGTTTACTTATGATTAATGAAAATTTTATTTTACTGTAATTTATTTTGATGAAAAAAAGAAGTCAAAATAAAGTAATAACACCACCTTCAAATCAGGCCTACAGAGAGCTTCGATGGAAAATTTGACCTTACCAATTGATCCAGAAAGGTCCAAAACCCCTAGGGTGCAATTTTCACTAAATTTCATGAAGGTTTGGATCCTCAATTGAGAAGGGATTGATAGGACGGTCCAAACGGACTATCCAATCTCCCAATCGGACAGATGACGTGTGAAACGCCGCACACGCGCGTGAGATGATGTCCTGCTCTCATCCGTGGACATCCCGTGCGGGCACTTCGGCATTTCATCGCAGCGGACGCGCCCGACGAACTGAGCACGTTCCGCCTGGCTCGTTCCACCTGACTAATCTAAGTCATCCGTTCCTTGGCCCCAGATCAAATCCAAGCCCTAGGAAGGACTACGAACTTCCAGATCACATTCTGGAGTCATCTGAACTCCAAATTAAGATCAACAAGAAGCTATGAAAAGCTTGAAACATATATTTTCTGATGAAATGATAAAATAGACATAATATTCAGTAAAACTTTCTGTGTTAAAGAAACAAGTTTCCAATTACTTAGATCTTCAAGATCTGAGATGATTAGATCTTGAAAATATGTTTTACTAATGATATACTATTGAAATAAAGTGATATCTATGGTTTATTTGGACATATCTAAGATATATTAAGGGATCTACCTATTATGGTAGAAAAGCCCTAAAAATACAAAGGGACCCACTTGATGAATGAGATCAAGTGTGATCAGATCCTTGGGATGGATAAAATGAATGTTCATATAATGAAATCCAAAAAATCATGGATTGATTATGACAAAAATGGATCAATATGATCTTTGGACCTTAATAAAGAAAATCCTCTAAATATAACTAATACCCTTAATCAATGGAAAAGATCTAAGATCAAATGGTTGGATCATAAGTAAAGGTTTCTACAAATGTTAATGTAATTAGTTTTATTTTATATAATAGCATTTTAAATATGATTATGTTATAAAGTATGCTAGTATAACATTTAGACATTAGCATGATATGTGATTTTATTGTTATCATAAGGTGCTAGATTTAATTATCTTAGGGGCACTTTAGTATGATTTCATGCCATTCTACCTTAGGACCATGCTAGAATTTCATATAAGTTTAGACTATAGTATGAGATTATACCTTAAGTCCATGTTAGTTTAAATTGAGTTATTAAGGTATATTAATTGGAAATCATGTTAGAGTAATTTTAAGTACCTTGTCTCATTATCATTAAGTGTTAAATTATGTAGTTTTATGCTTTGAATTTATAATTCATTTATGGTTAAATGTTATTAGTAGATCTACTTGTTATGAGATAAAGAGCATAAAACATCAAAAATATAATTTAATGAGAAAGTAGAGTTTCATGACATAAATAAGAATGGAGTACTTTGGACTTAATTAGTAAGGGCTATAGTTAGTAGGACAATATAAGGATTACCAAATCCTTGGCCCAAAGGAGAAGAATAATAAACCCCATGAATGACATTATAAATATTCATGGACTTAATTAAATCCATTAGAAAGAGTACATAGGGTAAACATGCTTATAGGAACCTTATGTAAGGTTGAGCTATGGTCATTCTAATGAATGATGAACATAGTGGTTAAGGGGGTTATCTAATAGAGCCTCGCTCTTCCCCTACCTTCCGTTGACGTTTGTGAGGTCTAAACGCCTCCTTACATGAGAATTGAAGTAACCACTTTGTGTTCACCCATTTAGCTAGTTAGCCTTAGCCAATTGGAAATAAGAGGAGCAATATAGATTTAGGCTTGAATAAGTTACCTTCAACCAGCACATTAACTGGTTGAATAATAATAATAAAAGCATAAAAGGTTAGTAAATTACCTAACCCTAGTAAAAATAGTAAGTAAGATAAGGATGATAAAACAAGATCCATTAGATCTTGGTTGATCAAGAACAATAAGAATAAGAATATTATATTGTACTTAGTATGCATGTTTATTGGTATGCATGTTATAGTTCATTAGATTAGATAATCCAAACCCTTGATCAAAGATGATTCAAGGAAGAAAACCAAGATCATCCTCCTTAGGGATGATCTAATAACTGAACTTGGATCAAAGAAGAACTAGATGATAGAAGATCTAGGACCCTGATCTTTATCAACAGGTGTAGATTGTAAATCAATGGATCTATGAAAGATCAAGATCAAGGAGATGGACACACAAAGACTTAGAGATAGAAAAATACTTAGATATGAATGATCTAAAGATCATTCTAAACATCAAATCTAGTGATCAATAGGATTGTTCATAATTTATATATTGACAATACGTATGGATGTACAGATCATATACATCAGTCAAGATCATGGAAGATTTGGGAAAAGAGATCACTCCTTAAAGGTAGGAGGATTTGATGAATGCATTTACATGAGATATACATGATTGTACTCATGATCTTATGTTGACAAGAGTAATGTTAATACTTGTATTAAATCTCTTGAAAACCTTATGATCCAACCAAACATATATAAGATGGTTAAGGACTAAACTATAAGTGAATAGGGAACTAGAAAATATTTCAACCCTAAGAAACAGACATATGGTCTGATACATATGAAATCTATTTTACATACAAGCTTGGAGGCTTGTGAGTTTGTTTTAATAGGCGTAAGCCTAGGGGGATGCCATTGCTAGAGGAGTTATGAGAGTTTGGCCACCCGCTCCTTGAAATTTGATGATATGATGATACCTTGCCCAAAGAGAGACTAAAAGTCGGGTGGTGGCAATTATGGGAAGGCCACCACTGTGAAAGTCTTGTCCCCCCATACGGGCAGTGACATAATATTTTCCACCGTGGTATCAGTGGTGAATAGGGCAGTTATCCGAGCATGCTAGTACGGATCAGACTGCAGCATAGCAACCTTTTTGATTATTTTGCACTATGATGCATATGAGAATAAGCATAGTGAAATGCCTTATGTTGTAGCATAATGAAATGCTAGGTAATTGTATATTACCAATATTTCCCAAGAAGGAAAATTTTCAGTATAAGATTAGCTGTAATACTAAATTCTCATAATGGAGAGAATTGATCAGCTTAGTTGGGAATGATATTTAACTACTTTCATAAATTTAACTGGTTTACTCATGAAGAGTATGTATGTATATAGATATATATATATATATATAAATAACAAAGTAAGGAGTAGGGACATGAATATGTTGAGGGATAATGGGATTATGAAGTATTGGAATTTCATTGTCAATTATTATGTTTCTTGAATCCCCTTCCAAGCATTTCTTGCTGAGATATTGTAAATGTTGCAATAACTCAAATACAGGGAAGGAGAGTTAGGAGCTGAAGACGATAGAAGACTTGAAGAGAATAATCTTCAAGGTATACCCTTGAAGACATGTATTTTTCTTTGTTGAGAGTTTTATTGTATGGTGAGCTTGAGTTTTAGATTATGTAATTTGGACAAGTATTGTAATAGATTTGGCTGTACTGTGAACTACTAGATGGATCCTAGAATTTAATAAAAGTATATTCCTTCAATGGAATTTTATTTTGTACACATTGTACTTATGTTATGTATGAAGTGGTGACTTGGGTTTTCAAAACAAGTTCTAAAGAAAAGAATTTAACTTGCTTGGTTTTGCGGAAAAAAAAATCACTCTTAAGGGCCCTGCCTTTCAAAATACTTTACAAATCATGTTACAAAAACCCAGGTTGTCACATGTAAAGCTATGCACTCCTTACATTTGGAACCAAATATCCAAGGTCACCCCTGGACCATTAGATTAAATCCCTACCTAATGGCTAGGATAAAGGCACTATATATAATGATCTCCACCATGGCTTCCATCACAATCGCTTTCAAGATCAACTTGGGCACTAGTTTTTAGCCAAGGTGCTCACCCTATGTCCTTATGATGCTCCACCAATCTTTAACATTGCAAAAGATTGATCATGTTCAAGTAGTGCTTGAACTCCTATATCATCTCACTATCTTTGTGGATGCATCTACAATAATTTTAGAGTAAGCATTGAGGTAATTTTCACGCTAATCACTTAGTACTCTTCTAAAGGAAATACACCTAGGATTTACTTGAGCACACCAAAATGATTTATGCTATAGCATGTAACATACCAACATAACATCTTCAAAGCTGCTATGTATTAGATTAACCATGAATGAGTCTCAACTCTACAAACAAATAGTGGTTACCCTGCAATACCTTAGCCTCACACATTAGAATCTAGCATTCTCTATCACCTAATGAGCACTAAAAGGTAGTAAAAAGAATTTTGTGGTACAATAAAGGAACAATTAATCACAATCTTACAATTGCTAAGTCTAGATCAAATCAAGTTCATGGTTTCTTTAATGCAGATTGAGCCAGTTATTGATGAAGAAGATCAACTAGTGGCTTAACAATCTACTTGGAATCCAATCTTATACCATGATTAGCTAAGAACCAACCTATAGTCAAAAGGTCCTCGATGGAATCTAAATACAAAACCCAAGCAAATTTTGCTACTAAAACTATATGGTTAAATTATCTACTCTAAGAACATGGTTTGACAATCTTAGCACCACTTGTATTATGATGAGACAAATTAGGTGTCAATTACTTAAGTGCAAATCACATATTTCAAGTATTTTAAAGTATACTACCACTTCATGCAGGGTTACTAATAAGTATCCAATTTCTCATAAAAACCACCCAATTAGTTACCAATGTGTTAGAGCGTTAAATTAGGGGTTTTGACCATAATTCATAACATATGCAATTTTGACCTAATGACTTAAAATTTGATATTTTGTAGGTTCAAAATCTAATCCAAGGTAATTACATGATTAATCATATTTTTATAGGATTTAATTAGATTTTTTCACTTTTTGTAGGAAGAGAAATGATGATCGATCGAGATGAACATTGAAGATCAAGACCAAAAGATCAAGCCTAAGTATCATCAATCCAAACTGAGATCAAGGATCAAGATCAAGAATCCATAAGTGGCTAAAGTAGGCCCATGCATAAGCCATGCAAAGTCCACCACCTTTTCATGAGATTCACTCAAGCCATGTAAGCCAAGCAGGTGGTGATAAGCTAAGATAGCCATGAAGCCTAGTCAAGCCATCAAAGTCAAAGGGGTGAGCCATCAGGCCAAGACAAAAGATCCCTCAAAACAAGCTATCAAGCCATTTGAGCCAAACATTATGGAAAGCCATGATTTAAGGATAATCTAATGCATAAGTCAAATAAGTCATCCTCATGGAGTGCCATAATTAAAGGAAGAATTATGGCACATCATTTTTCTCTCCTTCCATCATTATTTGTCCCCCTCTATTCTCTCCCTCCCACCAACCACATCATTTCTCCCATAGGATTCTCCATGCATGGAAGAAAAATGGAAACATTTCCCACCATGTTCCCTCCTTATGATTACCCTAAACAACCACCACACCTCCTCTTACCCATCCATTCCTTTTCCTACCTCATCCCACCATTCTTTTTCCATTAGCTCACCTTTTATGAAGTTTAAAACATTCATAAATAGCCCCCATGAGGGCTTCCACGAACTTTGAGCATGATAGTAGGGGGCATCTTGTTCCTTCCCATCTCTTCTCCCTCTCCAACTCCTCCAATGCAATCATCATTGGAGCCTGACATCTTCCTATAGCATTGCATGCCTCCTCTTTTGGTATTATGATCTTAATTTCATGCTTGAATTCTCTTTGAAGTTAAGGTTAGCTCCTCATCTTTGTTCCTTGTTTTATTGCTTTTGATTCCTTGTTGTTTTAATCCTTAGGTTTAGGCATTATTCTCCCTACTTTGCACCTTAGTTTTTCTAGTTTGTTTGGCTCTTGTTTAAAGCTTACAGCTTTGAATCTAACTACCATACTTGTCTTATAGTGACAACAAAGAGAGTGTGGTTCTTAGATCAAGATCCCTTGCCAAAATTTTTCCTCAAATTCCTTGCTCTTCCATTGCCTTCATTCTCATTTCTTTCACTCTCTTGTTTTTCTTTTATTCTCTTTTAGATTCCTGCACATGATAATTGGTGGATGTTGGATTGTTTAAGACTAAAATTTAATATATTATTTTGTATCTCAAATGGTGCGCAACCTTATTGTTCAAGTTTCAATTAGGATTTGTAATGTATAAGGCATAACAAGTTGTAATCTTTTCAATCTAACGAAGTATGTTTCCTTAGTAAAGTGCACATCTTGTTTGTTTGATTCTAGAATTTAACATGCACTACATCTTGTATTTTCTTGCTTAATTTCCATACTTTCATACATTTGGTTTCCATTAGCAAGTTCGTCAGTAGTTAGGAAGTTTCTAAATTACATTATTGGGAAGTTTTACTTTACGAAAGTGCTATTTTTAGAGTGTTGTAGGAAAGTTTCTATCTTGGTTTTTCTACTTTTATATTTCATGTTTTAATTTATGTTATGTTTTCATGCTACTTTAATTCTTAGTTTAGGTAAAAAACCACCCTCTTTTGCTAGGTTAAATAGTTTATAGAAAGGCCCACTTTATACACAAACCATTCGATTCTTCATGGGCTCGACCTCACTTGTGCTTACACTATAATAGATTCCAGCACTTGCAAGTTTTAACTAAAAAATACACAACAAGTTTTTGGTGCCATTGTCAGGAAATTGCAGTAAATTGTATAGTGGATCTTAACTTAGATTATTTACCTTTAGTCTAGGTTTAGGATGCATTATTTTAAAAAAATTTCATAATTTTTACATGTATTGCTAGGTTAAAATTTTTACATGTATTGCTAGTTCAAAATGTTACATAATTTTTACATGTATTGCTAGGATGCATTAGGTCAAAAACCAATCTCTTTTGCTAGGTTAAATAGTTTACAGAAAGGCCCACTTTATACACAAACCATTTGATTCTTCATGGGATCGACCTCACTTATGCACTTACACTACAATAGATTTGTACACTTGCAAGTTTTAACTAAAAAATACACAACAAGTTTTTGGTGCCATTGCTGGGAAATTGAAGCAGATTGTATAGTGGATCTTCACTTAGATTATTTACCTTTAGTCTAGGTTTAAGATGCATTAGTTTAAAAATTTTCATAATTTTTACATGTATTGCTATTTTCCTCATATTGACCATATTTGTTTGATTTTTGTGAGAGAAAAATCGGCAAAGGAATGGCAGCAATCCTGTGGGCCATGTCTTCATCATCTTAGATTATGTTTTATTGCTTTCCTAGATTAGGATTGGAGTGAAATTGTAGTGAGTCCCATTATAATTTTAATTTGATTTAATGTGTTGTATTAATATAGGACAAGTGTGGGATATAGTGACCTATACTTGATCATCATGGAACCCTCACTGTGTACAATCCTCGCCCAAATTTTAATTTCTAGGATAGATTGCATTTACTGTAATCTTGCATTTGGATGGTAGTATAATGCATATAGATTAAGATTATTTACTTTAATTGTTGCATTTGAAAGCACCTATCTAACTTTGGTTGGATAGCATATAGGTTGCATTAGTATGATTTTAATTTTTTTGCATTGCATTGCATTGCATATTTAATTGCTTTATGGTGAAATGGAATTAATGTTAGTAAGGGCCTAATAGGAACCCTTATAAGATAAGGACCAGATTTCATCACCTAATCCTAGGCTCACCTAGTGTGACGACCCGGGTTTTTGAAAATATGATTTGTAAAGTATTTTGAAAGGCAGGGCCCTTAAGAGTGTAAAATTTTTTCGCAAAACAAAGCAGCAGAAATTCTTTTCTTTAGAACTTGTTTTGAAAACCCAAGTCACCACTTCATACATAACATAAGTACAATTTGTGTACAAAATAAAATTCCATTGAAGGAATATACTTTTATTAAACTCCAGGATCCATCCAGTGGTTCACAGTACAGCCAAATCTAGTACAATACTTGTCCAAATTACATAATCCAAAACTCAAGCTCACCATACAATAAAACTCTCAACAAATAAAAATACATGTCTTCAAGGGTATACCTTGAAGATTATTCTCTTCAAGTCTTCTATAGTCTTCAGCTCCTAACTCTCCTTCCCTGGATCTGAGATATTGCAACAAGTACAATATCTCAGCAAGCAATGCTTGGTAGGGGATTCAAGAAACATATCATTGACAATGTAATTCCAATACTTCATAAGCCCATTATCCTTAAACATACTCTTTACTTTGTAAGTTATGTATATCTATATACATACATACCCTTCATGGGTAAACCAATTAAATTCGTGAAAATAGTCAAATATCACTCCCAACTAAGCTGATCAATTCTCTTCATTTTGAGAATTTAGTATTACAGCTAATCTCATACGGGGAATTTCCCTTCTTGGGAAACATTGGTAATATACAATTACCTAGCATTTCATTATGCTATAACATAAGGCATTTCACTATGCCTATTCCCATATGCATCATAGTGCAAAATAATTAGAAAGGTTGCTATGCTACAGTCTGATTTGTACTAGCGCGCTCGGATAACTGCCCTGTTCACCACTGATACCACAGTAGAAAATATTATGTCACTGCCCGTATGGGGGGGCAAGACTTTCATAGTGGTGGCCTTCCCATAATTGCCACCACCCGACTTTTAGCCTCTCATTGGGCAAGGTATCATCATATCATCAAATTTCAAGGAGCGGGAAGCCAAACCCTCATAACTCCTCTAGCAATAGCATCCCCTAGGCTCATGCCTATTAAAACAAACTCACAAGCCTCCAAGCTTGTATATAAAATAAATTTCATATATATCAGACCATATGTCTGTTTTCTTAGGGCTGAAATATTTTCTAGTTCCCTATTCACTTATAGTTTAATCCTTAACAATCTTATAGGTGTTTGGTTGGATCATAAGGTTTTCAAGAGATTTACTACAAGTATTATCATTACTCTTGTCAACATAAGATCATGAGTAAAATCATGTATGTATTCATCAAATCCTCCTACCTTTAAGGATTGATCTCTTTTCCCCACTCTTCCATGATCTTGACCGATGTATGAAATCTATACATCCATACATATTGTCAACATATAAATTATGAACAATCCTATTGATCACTAGATCTGATGTTTAGAATGATCTTTAGATCATTCATATCTAAGTATTTTTCTAAGTCTTTGTATGTTCATCTCCTTGATCTTGATCTTTCATAGATCCTTTGATTGATAATCTACACATGTTGATAAAGATCAAGGTCCTAGATCTTCTATCATCTAGTTCTTCTTTGATCTAAGTTCAGTTCTTAGATCATCCCTATGGAGGATGATCTTAGTTTTCTTCCTTGAATCACCTTTGATCAAGGGTTTGAATTATCTAATCTAATGAACTATAGTATACTACTAAACATACATACTAAGTACAATATAGTGTTCTTATTCTTATTGTTCTTGATCATCCAAGATCTTGTTTGATTGTCCTTATCTTACTTACTGTTTTTATTAGGGTTAGGTAATTTACTGACCTTTTATACTCTTATTATTATTATTCAACTAGTTAGTGTCTTACTTGGTTGAAGATAATTTATTTTTTCCTATCACTAGACAACTCCTCCTTATTTCAAGATGACCAGTACTTACCAATTAAAGTCTGCTCAAAAAGTGGTTAATACAACCCTCATGTAAGGAGGCATTTAGACCTCTCTTACGTCAATGGGAGGTGAGGGAAAATCACTTGACTCTTGTATACCTCCTATAACCACAATGTTCAGAGTCCACTGGAGTGGTACTAGCTCAACCTTTGACAAGGTTCCTATGAGCTCTTTACCTTAAGTCCCTTCTCTAATTGATTTTAATTAATTTCCATGGATATGCACGATGTCATCCATGGATGTTCATTATTTTCCTACTTTGGGCCAAGGAAATGATAAATCATTCCTTATATTGTCCTACTAACTATAGCCCTTATTAAGTCAAAATCATTCATTCATCTTAGTTGTCCATGAATTTCTATATTTCATTAGTTTACATTTTTGGTGATTTATGCTCCTTGTATCTTAACAATTGAATAAAATTTGACAATAAGTAAATCATCAACTTGAAAGCATAAATCAAATATAAGTTTAACAACTATATACTAACATTCTTCCTATGAATGTAACTTAAGCTAGTGAAATAAAACTAACATGATCCTAAGTTATGAAACACATCTTCTATCATAATGAAATCATGTTTAAATCCTAATTTACACTAACATGATCCTAAGATAATCAAATCTACTAAAAAATTACACATTTAGGGTATATCATACTAAAATTTAAAGATTACACTATCATGCTTTCTAACTTAGAACATAAATCACATTTACACTTCTATATCCAATAAAAGACAATTAAAACTTAAAACATAAATCACATTTACACTTCTATATGCAATAAAAGACAATTAAAATAATTTTATTAAGATTATTATAAACCTTTAAATACGATCCAACCATTAGATCTTAGGTGTTTTCCTTTAGATTAAGGGTTTTAATTACCTTTAGGGCTTTTAATCCATTAAGATCCAAAAATCATATCCACTTGATTTTTGTCACATTTCCTCCATGATCTAACTGGATTCCATCATAATATCATCCCTTTAATCCATCCCAAGGATCTGATCATACTTGATCTCATTGATCAAGTGGGTCCCTTTGTATTTTTTTTATTTTTATTTTAGGGTTTTTCTACCATAAAAGGTAGATCCCCTATTTTATCCAAGATCTGTCCAAATTAACCATAGATATTATTTTATTACATTATTATATCATCACTAAAATAAATTTCCAAGATCTGATCACCTCAGATCTTGAAGATCTTAGAAATTGGACACTTATTTCCGAAATACAGAAAAATATAGAAATAAATTTTAGAAATATTTTGACTTCATTAGAAACTAGACATTACAAGATTTCTATAGCTTCTTTCTGATCTCAATTTGGAGTTCATATGACTCCACAATCTTAAATTGAAGTTTTCAGCCGTTCCTAGGGTCCAGATTAGATCTAGGCCCACCAGAATTAATCTCTCTCAATTGAGGGTCCAAAACTACTTAGATCTTTATGAAACTTATAACCTAGGGGTTTTAGACCATTCTGGATTGATTGGTGGAGTCAGATTTTTCATCTGAGCACTCCATCATCATGAATTAAGGGTTCTATTGTTTACTTTATTTTTACCTTTTTATTACCAAAATTAATTATAGTAAAATAAAAATCACATAAAACAATACTAAACATATATGAAAAGGATTTCCACTTATTTGATTGGAGAGAAAACCTCATTTATATGCGCAATTTAAAAAAATACCTTGTTGATGAAGATATAGCCTAAAATCCACCTTTCTTGCAAATACCGTTGTTTGAACCGTTGGATCTTGAAATTTCTTTAGGGGTTTTGTAGAATAGATATGTTGGGAAGTTTTGGATGGTGAAATTGATCAAATTAGATCTGGAACAGAGTGCCTAATTGATTTTAGGTCTCTTGTTCCAATCTAAAAAGAAAAACAAGTTGAAAAGAGATCTAACTCTTGGAAATTTTGGGTTTTTGGGGAGGGATCTAGATCTAATTTTTTAGGGATATTGAAGATAATTTCATGGGGAATTTATGAGGATTTTTGGGGTTGTATTTATAGGCATTTTGGGTCTTTTTTCATGATTATAATATGTTATTTTTTTAATATAAAATGGCATGAAAGTCTTCAATGCTCCCATGCCTAATTTTTCTTCCCCATGACTAGCTGATCTTTGTTGACCCATGTTTCACATGGGCTGCTCATCAAATTGGTTGTTGGGGACGTGGTGGTCCCCATGTGGGCCCCACATGGTGTAAAAAGTCCGTTTTGCCCTTTATGCATAAAATTTTGGGTTTTATTCCCATGATCTCGGATTTGAGTGTACTTAGTGGCGTTGGATTCGTATTTCTTAGTACATTCTAAATTTTGATGTTTCATATTTTTATTTTTGGAATATTTTTATTTTTGGGTAAAATTACTATTTTACTCCTTTTGTTCAAAGAAATGAAAAACTTCAGGATTTCTCATCCGAATTCGAAATTTGTCGTGCTTATAGTCATTTTGAAGGGTTTGCTAAGTTTAATTTCAATTTTACATATCTTATGATTTGATTATACTTTTATAAAAAGTATATTTTAAATAACCCTAATATTTCAGCCCGAAATATCTGAAACTCAAACTTTATTGATTTTTCTCAATCAATTTACAAAAATTGGGGTTATTACACCTAAAAATCAATCTACATCCTTGTATGTTGCTATCCCAATCCTTGAACATTAATTTAAAGTCAAGTATAAAGAGACTTAGGGTATTAAGCTCATAGAACCTTTTTAAAAGGGCACAATCTATTGTTACTCTAGTGGCTTCGGTGCACTAAGATTATAGTGGGTGTATTAAAATCTAAGTAATTTTTACATGCCTTCTATTGATGTTAGTTAAGGTTTAAATGCCTCCTAACATGAGGATTGTATTAACCACTTTAGAGAAAAATTCAACTGGTAAGCAAGCAATATTCAAATCTGAAAAAAAAAAAAAAAAAGGAGCTAACTAGATCTAGGTCTAAGAAGCTACCACCTATGCACTAAGGAAAGATAATCAAGACATTGCTTGACTATCAACATACTAGGATTGGTTGTGCATCATTTAACTTAGGAATAGTATTTAAGTCGCATCATATAGTTAGGTTTACAATAATAATAAAAAAGAACTCATTTATTGTATATAATGATTTATTTCATTATATACAAAGTTGAGAACAAAGGCCTATTAAGAAGGGGATATATTTCATAGGTTGGATATATTTATAGATAGGTTAGATATTATGGAAAGTCAATTGCTTAGGTTAATAGCTTCTAGGCAAGCTCCTCCATAACCTCCATACCATAATGACTATACCTATTCCAAACCTCAATATTCCACTCCTTCACGACCATCAAGATCCACATACAATGAATACTATCAGGAGCCAATGGATGCAACCACTACATTCACATACCCTAGCAATAACTACCATCCAGAGATAGATTATCAAAATGGATGGGCTAGGCATCATAAGCAACCATGGTCTCAGGATTATCACCAATATCAGAAAGAACCATCATGATCCCACCCTAAACAACTATACCTTAATTATCAAGAATATCAAGGTCATCCATCATGGGTTCAACCTGACTAGCCCTTTTTTAGTATCTCAATACCACAACAATACCAATCCTATGAGTCATTTCCTCTACAATAGGAGGAACAATCAGTAGATGAGATGCAAAATATAGAATGTTTGTAATGGCTTAGTTAAACAATGGATCAAAATCTTGCTGCAGTTACCAATTGGGTTGAGGAAATGGAACAAATTAGGGAGGAGAGTGATATAATGATTTATTTCATTATATACAAAGTTGAGAACAAAGGCCTATTAAGAAGGGGATGTATTTCATAGGTTGGATATATTGATAGATAGGTTAGATATTATGGAAAGTCAATTGCTTAGGTTAATAGCTTCTAGGCAAGCTCCTCCATAGCCTCCATACCATAATGACTATACCTATTCCAAACCTCAATATTTCACTCCTTCACGGCCATCAAGATCCACATACAATGAATACTATCAGGAGCCAATGGATGCAACCACTACATTCACATACCCTAGCAATAACTACCATCCAGAGATAGATTATCAAAATGGATGGGCTAAGCATCATAAGCAATCATGGTCTCAGGATTATCACCAATATCAGAAAGAACCATCATGATCCCACCCTAAACAACTATACCTTAATTATCAAGAATATCAAGGTCATCCATCATGGGTTCAACCTGACTAGCCCTTTTTTAGTATCTCAATACCACAACAATACCAATCCTATGAGTCATTTCCTCTACAATAGGAGGAACAATCAGTAGATGAGATGCAAAATATAGAATTTTTGTAATGACTTAGTTAAACAATAGATCAAAATCTTGCTGCAGTTACCAATTGGGTTGAGGAAATGGAACAAATTAGGGAGGAGAGTGAAAGGACACTTGAAAGAATTTCAAAGTGGGAATTACCAATTCTTGCTGAATCGTAGAGTTTTTCACCAACCTTGATCATTGATGATGATGATGATGATGATGATGATGATAGGATGGAAATATCTTATGATTATTCTGAGCCACAAAACCCTCATCCATTTAGAAAAACCTCTAACTCATAGTAAGCAATGTCCTACTTCTTGTCACAATTATGATGAAGAGACTTACATTGAAGTAGTAGAAACATCCAACTCAAATCCTCTAAAATCATGTCCTACATATTTTTATGAATTTAATGAAGACACATCCATTGAGGAGGTGAATGAATTGTTTAATATTGTGCGTTTAAAGGACAATTCTCACTGGAAAACCAAAGTAGAACACCCTACAGATCTTGAAATACAATTTGAGCCATGCAATGTAGATGATGTACCTAATTGGGACTTATAAACTTTATTTGAACATTCACAAGACATTCATGTAGGCCCATTTGAAACATTACCTATGCACACAGAATAGGAAGAAAAAAAGCCAATTGATGTATTAGTCCAACATTAACCAGCTCTAGGGTACACATGAGAAGAGAATAAGGATTTAAGTCTAACCATGTCCCTACATCTAGTAATACAATATCAACATTTTTTAGAAGGGCAGAATTAGCTTATACCCCTTTTTCATGACAGTATAAGGGAAATGGAGGGCAAAGATAAACTGAAAACCATGGTCATTATTCTCCCTAAAATTGGTTCACAGAGGGACAATTCATCTTGAATTAATCCCAAGCAATTCATGGTGGGTCAAAATGCCATCATATTACCACCATTGCAAAATATTAGGTGGAGAAATTACACTAATTTAAAAATGGGGGATTAACAATACAATTCCCACAACCCAAAATCATGGTGGTCTACTATGTCTTAATGTTTCCACCACCAAAAAATTCATGGTGGAGGAAATATATAAACTATTGCGAGATTTTGAAGTGGTGTGAGAAATCTTGCCATTTTATTGCTAGGATTAGAATTAGGAGAATTGGTTGAACTAGATAGATCTAGGTTTAGATGATTAGGATAGTTATATGACTTGTCTGGCAAAAGACGTTAAACTTAGCACAAACTAGGAGGCAACCCAGGATTTTTTAGAAAGTCTCATTAATCTACACTACCCATTCATCATTTAGGTATCCTATATTTCCAAACATTGAGGACAATGTTTAGTTCAGGTAGCAGGTGTAGATATACATGAACTTTCTATCACTTTCTTGCATTTTTTAAATTAAGAAAAAAAACTTTTGATAAGTCCTTTATAAAGATGAAACTTTAAAATTTTAAAATATTCAACTAAATTTTTTAACTTTAGGTTACTAATAGAGTTGTGTACAATTACTTTTCTATTATATTTTTTTCTAAAGTATCTCATGAAAAATTAAACTCAAAATATTAATTGCACAAAATAGCTACAGATATTTTATGTTGAAGAGAAAATATAACTTAGAGATCTTGAAGAAGAATTGTGGAGACATATAACCCAAGTGAGTTTTGAGCCATTCTTCCTTTTCTGAGGGTTATAATAAATTCAAAATTTTCTTCAGCTGGTATTATTTGTTAGTTGGTCTCACTATCTGTCATCTTGGTTGACTATTGAGAAATCACAAAAGACTATACACTATATCTCTTAATTTTACAATCATCTTTAAGTCATATGAAACCTGGAAAATGGTAGAGGCCATCCTTATATTATTTTTCACTAGTTAGCCCCTTAAGCCTTTTAAATATCAACCTTTTCTTTGTTATCCAAACAACCTTTACCTATAGTAAACCCCTATAATATATCTATTACCATTTGTTTTGGAAATCTGTAGAGAAGAATAAAGAAATCTTGGAAAAAGTATGAAGAATACAATTCAAGAGATGAACATTAAAGAGTTGAAAAGGAAGAAAAAATTCAAGAAGGCTGTACACAAAGTTGAGTGAAAAAAAAAAAAAGCCAACGAAAAAGAAAAATGTTCACTCTAGCAAGGATAAACGGAAAAGTTGTGAATATATTGATAGAAGACCTTTACATATTT
Organism: Warburgia ugandensis; assembly: GCA_035236585.1. Classification (NCBI taxonomy): domain Eukaryota; kingdom Viridiplantae; phylum Streptophyta; class Magnoliopsida; order Canellales; family Canellaceae; genus Warburgia; species Warburgia ugandensis. The sequence goes on along the minus strand of CP141126.1, from coordinate 83,940,790 downwards.
TCAAACAACCTTTGTTTATCTTTATATATATTCTTTCAATAACCCTTACCTAAGCCTACATTTCATCCTAATAGAAGTTTTAACTTGATTTTATGAGAAGTATGGCTTGGATATGGTTATAAATGAATAGGGAATTTGGTAAAGTGTAACATTTTTAATAATTGATATCCTTTTATGATACCATTATCATTCTTTCTAAGTTATTGTTCTTTTGTATGAAATATGTGAGACTTTTAGACTTGATAAACAACATTCTAATCAGACATTAATGAGAGTATACCTTTTTGAGTGACTTCTTTCTGAGTGAAAGCTATATCTTGTGAGAATTGAAGTCAAAGCCCACATTGGACCATAATTTAGGTTATATTAGACTCAAAAACTATTATCATATGTCAGCTATAACACATACTCACCTTCTAAAGTTTAATAAAATAATAGGATATCTTATAACATAAGGGTAGGATTTTGAACCTTTTTTTTCATCTTTATTAGCAAGCTAAAGTTACGAATTTATATAAGATGAATAAGAGAAAGTTTTTTAGATGAATACAGGACATTCAAAAAAAATTTAACAATTTTTGTGGGTATATTCACTACAAACCCTCGAAAGGCCAAACTCGTTCACTAGGGGTAACCTAGGGATTTAATGGCCTATTGCATACTCTAAATGCAATCATGAGTACCTACAAAAATGGCAACCCTTTTGTTTTTCAATGATTTTCTAAATGTTTTCTGTGAAAATAGCAAAATGATGGTTGAGGATTGTGATAAGCATCCAATTTTTCATAAAAACCACCCAATTAATTACCCATGTGTTATAACTTAGAGCATTAAATTAGAGGTTTTGACTAAAATTTGTAACACATGCAATTTTGATCTAATGACTCAAAATTTTGATATTTTGTATATCCAAAAGCTAATACAAGGTAAGTATATTATTAATCATATTTTTATAGGATTTAATTAGAGCTTTTCACTTTTTGTAGGAAGAGAGATGATGATCCGATGACTAAGACCGATCAAGATGAACATTGAAGATCAAGATCAAAAGATCGTGTCAAAGCCTAAATATCATTAAGCTAAAGTGAGATCAAGGATCAAGATCACCTCAAGTGAAGCATTGGATAAGTCATAGGTGGCTAAAGTGGGGTCATGCATAAGCCGTGCAAAGTCCACCACCTTTGCATGGGATTCACTCAAGCCATGTAAGCCATGAAGAAGGTGATAAGCTAAGAGAGCCATGAAGCCTAGTCAAGTGATCAAAGTTAAAGGGGTGATCCATCAAGCCAAGCTAAATGAGCCCTTAAATGAATCCATCAAGCAAGCCAAACTTTATGGAAAGCCACGATTTAAGGAGAATCCAATGCATAAGTCAAATAAGGCATGCCCATGGAGTGCCATAATTAAAGGAATAATTATGGCTCATCATTTGTCTCTCTTACCATCATTATTTGTCCCTCTCTTTTCTCTCATTCCCACATACCACATCATTTCTCCCATAGTATTATCCATGGATGGGAGAAAAATGGAAACATTTCCCACCTCTTCTCCCACCATGTTCCCTCCTTATGATTACGCTAAACAACCACCACACCTCATCTTACCCATCCATTCCTTTTCCTACCTCATTCCACCATTCTTTTGCCATTAGGTCACCTTTTAAGAAGTAAAAAACATCTACAAATAGCCCCCATGAGGGCTTCCACGAATTTTGAGCATCATAGTAGGGGGAGCGTGATAGTAGGGGCTTCCCATCTCTTCTCTCTCCCCAACAACTCCAATGCAATCATCCTTGGCACTTGCCATCTTCTCCTAATATTCCATTCCTTCTCTCTTAGGATTATGATCTTCATTTCATGCTTGAATTCTCTTTGAATTTAAGGTTAGTTCCTTGTCTTTGTTCCTTGTTTTATTGCTTTTGACTTGTTGTTTTAATCCGTAGGTTTAAGCATTATTCTCCCTACTTTGCACCTTAGTTTTCCTAGCTTGTTTGGTTCTTGTTTAAAGCATACATTTTTGAATATAAGTTCCATACTTCTCTTGGAGTGACAACAAAGAGAGTGTAGTTCTTAGATCAAGATCCCTTTCCCAACTTTTTCCTTAAATTCCTTGCTCTCCCATTGCCTTAATTCTCATTTCTTCACTCTCTTATTTTTTTAATTATCTTTTAGATTCATACATGCACATGATAATTGGTGGATGTTGTATTGTTTAAGACTGGTTTTTAATATCTTATTTTTTATCTTGAATGGTTTGCAACCTTATTGTGCAAGTTTCAATTCGGATTTGTAATGTATAAGGCACAACAAGTTGTAATCTTTTCAATCCAATGAAGTATGTTTCCTTAGTATAGTGTGCATCTTCTTTGTTTGATTCTAGCATTTAATTCCCACTACATCTTGTATTTTGTTAATTAATTTGCATACTTTCATACATGTGGTTTCCATTAACTAGTTTTGCATTGGTTAGGAAGTTTATAAATTACATTATTGGGAAGTTTTACTTTAGGAAAGTGCTATTTTTAGAAAGTGTTATAGGAAAGTTTCTATCTTGGTTTGTTTACTTTTATATTTTATGTTTTAAATTTATGTTAGGATTCCATGCTACTTTAATTCTTAGTTTAGGTTAAAGAGCACTCTCTTTGGCTAGGTTAAGTAGTTTAAGGATAGGCCCACTTAACACACAAACCATTTGATTCCTTGTGGGATCAACCTCACTTGAGTGCTTATACTACAATAGATTCATGTACTTGTGAATTTTAACTTAAAAATACACAACAATTACAGCTCTAGGAAGATTCTCACTGTTAAATTCATTTCAACTGGTGATGAACTTACTGATGTCATGATCAAAGCACTTTGTTCCACATAGTTATTATTCGTTAAAGATAAGTTAAGGTTATGTGAGCATGACACATTAGTTTGAGGGGACATGTAAAAGATATTATTTGATCCTCCCTATAAATATGTTAAGATATTATTCTATCTTCCACATAAATAAGCTAAGTAGTTATGTGAGTTGTACCTGATTGTATTGATTTGTACTTGCTCTATTTCCATAGCAACCCTTTCAGGGTTTTGACTATAATCATCAATACTTATAAAACAATATCTCTCATACTGTGTCAAAAACATTCATCTCAATAGTTCAATATTTTAGCAATCATATTAAATAATACAAATAGTGTTTCTCCTTGGAGACAAATACATACGACAATATGTTGTTTCAGATCTAAGGTATTCATCTTGTTCACCTTACTGGTTTAGACTTCATGAAAGATCCCACCAATTGGATGATGTGAATACTAATTCATTTGTACTTTTGATGAAGATCATTTATGTATTAATCTATACTACTTTCCTTTATATTCTAGTCTAAGGTAGAGTTAAAGTAGCTTAGTTTATTAGAAAATAGAAGTAATTAATATACGAATGAGACGCTTGAGTTTTGGTTTTAAAATGGCTAATTTATCGGTCTTTATTGTAAGATTTATCTTTGGCATTTGATTGGGATTTAGTCATACAAATCAGGAGATTCACTTGTAAACTAAAATTCTTCTACTTTCGAATTTTATAAAACTTTTGGCATACATTTCTTTATTAAAAAAATTTCCTTCCATCCACTACTTTCTTAATATAAGAAGGAAGCTTTGACAGTAAACAATGTCCAATTTTGGACTATTTGTGGATGGTTTTAGTAGTTATGATGCTCTTGCAACATTTTCAAGAAGAAAAGGGAAAGGATTAAAAGAAGAAGGCAAAAGAGAAAAAGAGCTAGAAGTCCTTACATTGCTCTCTAATTAAGAGAGTTTCTTACTTGTCAACCAAGATTTCTGAAGAAAAGGGAAGCAAACTCTTTTATAAAGCCCATAACATCCCAAGTTTTGAGATTGGCTTTTTGATGCTACTCCTTTATTTGAAAAAGAGAAAAGAGAGAAGAAGATTGACCATATAGAGTTCAGCAACTATGCTACATGAAACAACCATCATTGCAACACTAAAACTCAAAGCTAGGGGATTGGAAGAAGCCAATGATGATTTTTATGTTCTCCCTTTCATGTTTTAAGATTTAGATTTTTGATGTATGAATAGGTTTCTTAAGGAATGTTTTCAAGCTTTAAATTCAGCAACTTATGTCATTATTCATCCTGTAAATGATAACTATGTATGGTATTGATGCTTACTTCCATTCTAATACTTTTAGTTTAGAATAGACGGCCATGAAATAGAATTTATGTGTGAGTGAATGATCTTTTTGATGGTCTGTGCTAAGATTAGATGAGTTATTCCTATAGCAATGAGATTAGTTATTCCTCCTTTACAGATGTTCTAGCTTATAGTCAAGAACTTCTAAGTCATGTAATTCCTATGACTGATAATGGACATGAGAACAATTTTGATAGTGTATTCACAATTCCTAAGCTATACTCTAGCATCTCAATCTTGTTTATTTTTATTTCATTTTATTTTTAATTTTAACTCAAATTAAAACTTCTTTAGTTTGGTAATAATGCATTCTATCCCTGGGTTTGACAACCCATCATATTTATCCTAGTACAATCGATCTTGTCCACTTGCAAGAGTTTAACCATTGAAATTTAACATCAAGTAACAAGAAAGAACGATCTCAATTTTTAGATGAACTATAATATGGGTTAAAATAACTCAATTGGATTTATTTTCACTGTGTAGGTAATATAAGAGAGGCTTGATATAGGTGAGAGAATAAGATCCTCCAAAGATCAAAGGCCCATTTTCTATTGTCTCTAACTAATATGATTGCTTAAATCTTTTACTCAACATGGTAATGGCTGAAGCATATTGAATGGTGATTTATGACATGTGATTACTTGGCTGTAAGGGATCAAATGATGATCCTTGGAACATATAATCATTGGTGAGATTAGAGATTATAGTCCTGTTGGTACTCCTATGGTCAAGTCGCATTATAGATTTATTACGATTATGCTCATAAATATGTTCTTTAAGTACATACAACATAGTCATTGGAGTTACGAATAGTAACCTTGTAAGCATGTATGTACAACAATCTCTAAACATGTGCAATGTTGCTTCTTCTTAATGAAACTTTTTGTTTGATCTCCTAAAAAATGAAAATATCTCACTTTTACTAGCCTAAACTTTACTAAAAATCTCAATTAAGGACTTCAAGTTTGAAAAGTAACATAGTAGGTCCCACTCTTTGGTGAGTGCATCCTTGTACTCCATTCCTTAATGGACCATTAATTTTTTATAAAGAGAGTTCTCATGTAACATTTTTAAACGGGAAATTGACCATTTCAACTAAGATTTCTCTAAAGGTAATAAAAATTAGGTCTTCTTTGTTTAGAGCCTTTTTTTGTAACTTGGAACCCTAGAATCCATTACTAGTGAGAAATCATAAGTGAGATAAAATCAACTGAGGGATTCAAGATTCCATCTAGTAGAAACACAATTTGACAATTTAATTGGAGGAAATGGTGTGGGAGTTTATTAAAGAAGAAGGGATCATTTTGTACAGTATCTATTGTTGAACTTGTTGAAAGATGTATAAGTTTTTTTTTTTTTTTTTGTATGCTTTGTAGAGATACATTTTTATGCATAAGCTATTTCTTAAAGGAGATTCATTCAAGTTGTTTACTTGTTTAAGTCATCTTAAATCTTTATTTAAGTGTTTTAGTTTCTTGTAAAGATGAATTCAAGTGGTTTTTCTTAGTTTGTTTAACTTCTTCAATGTGTTTGCATGTGTTTATTTAAGATGAAAAATATTTTTTAAAGATCAAAGTGTGGTTTTGGTAAGTTGAAATTGTGATTTTTTAAGTTCAAAGTTGGTTCATGTAGACAAACTATTGTATGTGTTGTAGAGTTGGGAACAAAAGTTTATTGAATTTTTGTAGTATTCTCTTCTGTTATAGTGCATTTTTGGTTTATTCAAGATTGCAATTATATTGAAAAATGTAGATAATGATAGAATGAAATGGATATCATTTAAAGTAGATGCATTCCTTGCTTGTTATACATTATTGGAGGCATACTTACTCTCATATTAGAGACAATTATGTTACTTGGATTGTTGTTAGAGGTACACTAATTGATGGATAAAGTTTATCTAGTAGCATCTTTATATATAGCTGGTAGAAACCTAGTAGAAAATTTTTACATAGTTGGTAGAAAGCTTTCCTATCATTTTCTTATCCTTTATGGGAGCATGGACAACTTGTGTGAGTGGTTGTTTTCTTATAGGTCTTTCTTTACCTAAAGTAATAAAGTAATGCTATTGAACCTAGCTTTGTCTCAAATACTTAAGTTTTTACAACTTGATTTAGTAAAAGTGTAGATTGTTAACTTCTTCTCCATCATGGATTACCATCAATAGTTATGGTTTCAATCACAAGCAACTACTTATAAAGATAGTGTTTTCCTTTCATTCATTAATTGTCATTGCCTGTCTGTAAAGATAGTCTTTTACTCTATCATTGGTTGTTTGCAAAGATATTAGTTTAAGTCTTGAAGTCTTACAAATTGCTATTATTTTGAGCCTTTTAAAGTTCTTCATCATTTTTTAGATGTAGCGGTGATCCTTTTTCTACAAAGATGCATTATGGTGGAAAATTTATTTGTAGCCCATGGACACATTATGCTTCATGTTAATTGTCCTATGTGGATTTTGTTGATCATGATGAGTTATCACTATTGGAGATTGGGTATATGGCCAAGATATTGGGTTTTCCTAGGATTACAAAATAATATTACATAGACTATGGGAAGAGTTTGGAAGAGGGGCTGTTTCAAATACAATTGGAAGAAGATGCATTTACATTTCTCAAACATATACCAAAGAATAGGATGATTGTTTTATTATTGGAGGCATTTACTTTGGATGGAGGGAGCCAATTTTGTAGCATTATTGGTAACCTTTAAGATGAGGAATATTCTAGTTAGACACTTGGCATCCTAATGGAGCATACTGATGTCCATAGCCAGCATTTCCTAGCCACACAATTTTTCTAAGTTAGGGACATGGCAATAGATGAGGAACCTACGGTTGAGTTTGTGAGAGGTATAAATGAGCATAAACATGAGCCAAATGTTCGAGATGAGGAAGAGGCAAGTGTTGTAGACATGGAAGATGTAAGTGATAGAGATGAGGAAGAAGATATAGATATAAGTGATGTCATACTTCAGTTTTCTTATTGTGATTTTGACACAAAGCCAAGTGATGAGAGGTTGTTTGAAGAGAATGTTGATGATGGGATGGAGTACATTTGACTAAGGCACGACATTCATGATAGAGTCCAAAAGTGTGAAGGGATGGTAGGCACTGGAAAATGATGACAATGCACATGAGAATCATGACTTATTTGAGAAAGAAGATAATGATGATGAATAAAAAATGTTCTATAATAAGGGACAAGCTCAGGGAATGAATTGCATACCTTTGGGTTCGACATGAAGTTCTCCAACCATGTTATACTTAGAGAAGGAATTATGCTTCATTCAATCAAGGGAAGATCCACTCAAGTTTGTGAAAAATACAAGGACAAGAATTAGAGTTAAATACAAGAAAAGGCTTACAAGTGGATGGTTTATGCATAATAGATGCACAAAGAACCAACACTCCAAATCAAGACTTATGTATTAATCCACACTTGTAATAAGAACCAACTCTTTGATGACTGCCAAATAGTTGAGTAATAGGCATGTGGACACCTATAGCGTGAACCATGTGAAAGCTTTCATAGCATAAAGTGACACAAAATGTCTAGTGAAGTTTTACTCATAAAACCTAGAAAAATATTGGGAGGGATATCAAAGGAAGTCTTTAGTCACAATATGCTAGGTCGAGTGACTATTTGGTTGAACTTATGAGAGTCAACCTTGGAACTATTTTGATGTATGGTAAGGATAGCATACTTAAAGGAAAGCCTAGGTTTTAAAGTCTTTACATATGCCTAAGGGAACAAAAAGAGGGATTCAAGTGGTATAGGTAGGTTATTGTGGTAGACAGCTTTCACATGAAGGGCCATATAGTAGGTCAAATCCTAAGTGTACTGGGACAATGGGAATAAGGAATGTTTCCCAATTGTATGGTCAAGTGTAGGGTTAGAATGTTATGATTTGTGGTCTTGGTTCTTAAGGCATTTGAACAATTACCTTGTTATTGACAATAACCAATACCAATGAACTTTTATTACTCATAAACAAAAAGGATCAATGAAATGTCTTGAAGAGACGGTGACAAAAAGTGTCCATAGGAGGTGTGATTCACCAACATGCCAATTTTGAACACTTAAGGTTCCCTAGTAGCACATTAATAGATTTTTTGTGGAATGCAATAAAGCATCCAATGTGGCATTTTTTACTGAAGCTATGAAAAAGTTCGATAAAGGGAGTCCAAAAGCAATCAAGTAGCTTGCTAATAAACCACCCACACTATGATCAAGGGGTCACTTCAAATGTTTTCGAAAATTTTACATCCTATGAAAAATAAGAACTTGTGTGAGAAATTGATAACCAAGGAAGACCATACCAGCAAAATCTCAAGTACCTTCTTCTTTTCTACTTATTTTAATTAGAAAAATTATGCAATTAGTTGTACTTAAAAATATACTTTCAATCAAGAAATTGTGTTCTATTAATTTTAGTGGTAAAAGATCATATTATATGCATTTACTTGATATACAATCATGATGTATGATGTACTTATAAAGTGTTATGATGGGTGAAAGAATTTTTTGAATATTCTTACTGTAGGTTAGATCTTCACTACCATTCCTTAGAAGATCACCAAGGAAGACCATAGCAATAACTAATATTTGGACTAACAAGGACCAAGTGTAACTTCTTCTTTAGTAGTAAGTTCCCTAATAGGAAAACATGTCCTTGAAGCCCATGCTAGAAAGTACATTCATTTTTCTAAGCTAAAAGAAGCTTAAAATACCAAAGGACCATAGTCAAAGCCACTTTGATGCTAACAGCCTACTTCTATTGGTCTCTTTATGTAAAAATAATTTTACAGTTATAAAGTTCGTGAAGTACAATTTGAATATACTATTCCAATGCCAACTGAGTTTTGATTATAGTCTATTTGATTCTTATGTCAATGTATTATTCCAATCTAGCTCAAGGAAGCTCTTGAAGGAATTTTTCGTATTGTGATTAAAGCAAGCTATTCAAGGCTTTCCATAGACTAATTTGGTCTATATATGTGACGACCCGGGTTTTCTCATGCATTTTTAAATGCAATGTCTAATTCCTAAGGCGGGATGCATCCCTATTTGAAAACCATTTTATAAAAACCATGCAATGCAGCGGAAAAATCTTTAGTTTTAAACTCATTTTGAAAACCCCGAGCGTCATTTGCTTTGACAACCGCCAAAGTAGTTTTTGAAAAACTTCAGAAATCATAAATATTTTTCCCCAGGTCTATCCAGTCACAGCACACTATCCAACTGTAGATAAATACAAATACATGTCCAAAGGGTAGAGAGTTTACTCACATGTATAGTTGTCTCCTTTGTTTATTCACTTGCTCGTAGCACTAATATAGGCGTCCTCTACTCGTGAATGGAACTATCCTGAAAAATGTTAAGGATAGGGTGAGTATATACTATACTCAGTAGGAGTCTATTACTACTAGTTTTGCAATGCATGCTATGTTTAAAATCATATGCTCTTAAAAACATGTGCATGTTTGAACAATCACGTTCAATATCGATATTAAAAACCACTGTCGAATTGAAATACTGATGACTTAAAGAATAGCATAATCCAAGTCGAAAGTATCATATATCATAAACATAATGATATGTATAAGATGCTCAACTGACTCCAACTCATGGATATCTGGTATGGTATGGTTGACCAACCTCATATCATGCCATATGCAATGCAAGTAAATCATCAAACCATAGGGTCCAACTATGCCCACGACCTCGCCGCCGTGTGGTCCCCGGGTACCTGAGGACACAATGTCATAGCCTCCACGGGGCATATGACACATCGACCGAGTACCTTAGACACCAGTGGTAGCCCCCTATACCACATGCAGTTGACGTAGGGACATGCCCTTTTTGGGCGTGGTACCCATCCACCTAATAGTAGTAGAGGTTGGAGGCTAACCCAAACCTCTCGGCATAGCGCCCACGAGCTTATCAGCCCAAATTATATCAGATCAAACAAGCGAAAACCTCTTTTTCAAAACCTGTCCTCTTTGGGTCCCTCACAATTGCCTGGCCCTCATAACTGCCTACCCAGCATCTTTTGGGCACTCCAGCGTCTTTTGGTAACCCTCAAGGACATGCAATCTTTCAAAAACTCAATGCTCACAAGTCATATATGCAATTATTTACAAAACAAATCTATGCATAATGTATATACAATTATTTGCAAAACATATCTATGCATAAAGCATTTATCATATGTACTTATACTTAGTCATGCTAAACAAGTCATATACTTATACTTAAAACGTGCATTCTCAAAACAATCACGGCTCTTTTAAAAAGTCTAGTAGCGATAGAGTACCTTCTTCAAAGTCTCCTGGAGTCGCGTCCTTTATCACTTTAACCTGTCCTTGGGTCTCATTTATAAACTCCTGGGTATGAATGGATACAAGGAGTCCTTATTAATTTCATTCTATTTAGACATTAGATCGCTAGATTTGCCTATTGGGTCCATGGTCCTTGCCTAATTCATTCGTCAGGCTAGATCCTATGGTGTGGATCTACTTTCCAATAGTTAAACTCTATAATTTATCCTCTAATCCTAACTTTAAAGTCTCAATAGGTCCGCGTGCCCCAGTTCCCAGGACACCCGTGTATCTTGGTTGAACCGCGACCGCCTTACGTGCATGCGTGCCCAAAGGCCGTGCCAGGGACTGCGTTTTGCACACGCACATGCATGCTCAAGTGATGCACTATGACGTGCATCATCACATGGACGCACCTTGTAGCATGGCGCGTCTCAGCTCCCAGGGCACCCCATGCACCCTGGTCGAGCCAAGACCCGTGCCCCATGTCACGTGCGCACTTAAAGGCCACACTTGGGACAGTGTACGCACTGTCGTACACCTGGAACCTGTCCCAGGGACCCAGTCCCAGGTACACGTGCAGCATGGCATCCCTGGGACGCCTGGTTTGTGCAAGGCCGGCCCAAGCCGGCTTGGAACGTTTTTCGGCCAGGAACCCGGCTGGAAAACGACTGGAAAAGACCAGATCCAGCATGGATCTGGCCCTGGGGAAGCAAATAGAAAGAAGGTAAGGAGGAACAGCTTACCTGGCAGCCTGGGGACACTTTGTTTCTCGGTGGTGCATTTCCCTCTGCCGAAAACCTTTGTCGTCGGAACCCATGAAGGGGAAAACCCCCAATGTCGTGCAAGGCCGGAACAAGAGAAGAGAGGGGAATGGGGAAATGGGAATGGCCGGCCTGACTTGGCCTGGCCGTTGCTAAAAAAATGCAGGGAACTGGGTTTCTGATTCTAGCCGGAAACCCCAGCCCCAATGACTGGAAAACCACGTTTTTGAAGAGGGGAGATGGGGCTTTTTATAGCCCTACTATGGCGGTGCTGTCAATGGCGGTGCCGCCCTTGGCGGTGGCAAATCTCTCTGGAAAAATCAGGATTGAGGGTTTCTGGAGAAGTCTGGAGGTGGAAGATGACAGGGGGTGCCGTTATCAAAACGGCCCCCTACGTTTTCTGTCTTTTTCATTTTTCTGTTTAAATTTCAGAAATACCCCTATCTTTAAACGGCTGTAACTTCTTCATACGAACTCCGTTTTGGGTGATTTTTGAGGCGTTGGATTCCATTTTTTGAGTAGAATCTAATGGTACTAAGTTTCCTCACAAATTCCTTCATTTACTATTTTAAATAAAGTGAAATATTTAACTCAGTTTATTTCCTATAGAATGTTCAATTTTCGTTAAAAATAGTGTAAATTGCTCGGGCATTACAATATATGTTGATACTAATTATACAATGAATAGCTTATATCATTAACCTTCATTGAGACAATTGTGGGGAGACCCTTTACTTATGCATACTAATTGTGCATTGAATAACTCATTTTAATTTGTTATATTTTAGTTATGCAATCATGCTTATTTGAAAGTGGTTACTCCACTTAATAAATGACTTCTAACTTAGATCAGGTGATGCTATTTTCCGCAATTCTTAAGCACAAACTAAATGTTGGAAAAATAGTTAGCTTGCAAAGACTATATTTTTTGAACCTAGCTTAAAGGCATGTTGCAATTGCCAGTTCTTGAAGATAGCTTATGCCTCCCAAATGTGCAAGAGATCTTAGAAACACTATCTTTAGTATTTAGCAATGTTATACTCTATTTTGCCTTTATTGATTTATAATATCAAACTAAGGTTAGTACTTTAATCTCTAATTTATGAATGCCTTTTGAAAACTTGAAAATCCAAAATTTAGATCTCTCTTTTTCTTCAAATCTTAAGAGTATGATGATTTGGAAAACACAACCACATCTATCTTTTTAATCAGATCTCAAAAAGTATGATGATTTGGACAACATAATCATCTCTCTCTTTTCTTGTGACAAAATTTCATGAGATAAGTGACCTTAGATGCCAAAAGGTATGATGATTTGAAAAACACAATTAAAACTGAAATCACCTTAAAAATAAGATCATAGATCAAGAATCTAAAGTTTCTATCAGAAATTAAATAACAGGAGCATACCATACTTGGGTGAACTTGTGTGGATAACAAAATTTTAGTATGATCAATAACTAAGTGCAAAATAGGTTGACAAGAACTAAGATAGTCCAAGCAAAAAATGAGAAGCATAGACCAAAATGTCTCATAATTGTGGCCCCAAGGGACCAAAACTGAGTCACAACTTCCAAGAGCATAGACCAAAATGGATCATGGCTGGAGCCCCTAGTGCTAACCAAACAAAGACATTGCACCTTTTTTCCTATATTTACAAGTGCAAAGTAGAAAAAAATAGAATTTATGGGTATTTTGAATGAAAGGAAAAAAACACTCTATAACTTACCTCAAGGATCCCACAATTATAGAGTTGAATTCCTTGTTTTTCATCGGTCAAGGATGTGACATCTTGGGTTTTCCTAACACTTTTTCACAAAATCTTTTACAATTGTGGGGCCTCAAGTTTGAAAAACTATTTAGAAAACAAACAACAACAAAAATTATTCATGAGAAGACCTTGCAAAAATTCCAAGTGTCATTTTTCTTAAAAAAAATTAAGGATTTTTAGAGAAATGAGCACTACATTTTTATTGAAAATCTGTCAAAGTCTCCTTCATTTTTTCGACCTAGCACATTTTATGCATGCAGTGTGACAACTTGATAAACACAATATGAATGAAATAACAAAGGAGACTCCGTCTCCCTCCAAAATACATCCCTACTCCAATGTTCGTTTACATTTAAATAAAGAGAAACATTTTGTAGTGCTAAAAGGCTAAGGATAAACCAACATCCCTAGGTTCACTCTAGTCACAACCATCCATTCAAAATTAAATAATACACATCCACATGTCCATTCAAGTAGAGTCATGGTACCATTTCTCTATACAAAATTTGTAGGAAGTCCTCGGTAGCATATACACATAATTAACATTGCCTCAATATAACCTTCCTATAACTCTCAAGTCAAGCTTTTGCTTCCATTCCACCACCTAACTCCTTTGAACCTAAGACATTGAAAACAAGTACAAAATCTCAACAAGCTTGCACTTGTACTAGTAGTTTCATCATCGAAATATGATTTTATGTTGTTTTAAACCCAAAAGGGATACATAATCACATGTTATGCAATCCAATAGAATATGATGTATAATGAGTAGTATAATAAAACTTGAAATCAAAATCATGCTTTACAAATCAATGTCATCCCAAACCAATTCAAACTATCAATTCCAATACATGCATATTGTTTCAAAGACAATAGTAACCTTTGCAAGGTATTTTACACGATATGAAAGATCACTACAACCCATGTCATGCATCATCTCATAAATATACACATCCCAACTAGATAGTGAATCATCATCAAAATCAATACACAAAAAGCATTTAGATCATATAATATTTCAATATAATTAATGTATATAAATAATCACATATATATACTACCATGAGAACCTCCTCGAGATCTCATGAGTGTAGAAACACTAGTAACCAACCATTTGCCATTGGTAATGAGTACTCATTATAGGCTTGAAATCCCAGGGTGCCACGCACATGCACTATCATGCTATAAATACACATCTCAAAATAATGGACCCTCTATGCAACGGATAGGACCCAATCAAGTCTATACCTATCACATTGATACCAAGCTGATAAACTCCCTAGACTGTGTGAGAAATGGGTATGTAGTGCCTCTGGCCTTAACCTTGCTCACGATGTCATCGTAACCTAAATTTGGCCTTTTTTAGCTAGGTATAACACACACACACAAATATAATTTTGGAAGGAAAATAATCAGTTTTCAACTTTCCTAGCGCAATGTCTATCGGCCCCAATATGTTTGTCATAACATAACAATACTAGGCATCATTACATACTGAAATAATTGATAAAACTATAAAAATTCATGCATTAGTGAAATCATGCAATTAAAACCTCATGATGATATAACCATGTAAAAGCAATCCTCATAAGGGTTGAGTTGAGGATTCCACATTTCTCATCATTTCCTAACTCATGAAGTCCATGCAGTTTCAAATATGTTTCACGTATAAGTTTCCAATTTGATAGTAAAGCAACATGGCATTCCAAACTAATAAGTTGCATGAAATAAAAGTATGCTAACTACATAAATCATAAATATCAAAATCATAAATTTTAAGTATTTTCAAACATGATAGAGTAGTTATCAATGGTTTCGATGTTTCACAAAAGCATATCAATGTTAAAACTACTTACCACCCTTGTTGTGCTTCACGATTTGGTTATATTCCTTCTTCAACTAACTTATCGATCATCTAATCAAGTCAATATTTCAGATTCATTTTCAATGTCAATTCCTACATTAAGAATTACAAAGAAATCTACTTATTCTCAATCAAAGCCACCTATTTATAGATCCATTTAGATGGTTTATACTCTAACCATGAATTTTCAAAGTATCTTTACTAATTTGAGGGTCAAGGAACGTGATGGTGGCATCTGATCATCGATCAGATGTCCCCAAGTTCCTCTTCCATCATTACGTGATCGGA
The DNA here is from genome assembly GCA_035236585.1 of Warburgia ugandensis. Lineage (NCBI taxonomy): Eukaryota > Viridiplantae > Streptophyta > Magnoliopsida > Canellales > Canellaceae > Warburgia > Warburgia ugandensis. The sequence continues at coordinate 83,925,573 of CP141126.1, read as the reverse complement.
TGGCTAAGATTAAACAATAAATTTTTATCCAAATTTCACATTTTTAATCATATCCTAGTTAAGTCAAGATTTTAGAATTCATCTGTTGTGTCTAATCATTAATCAAACATCACAAAGTCACTATTTGAATGGTGACAGATTGGATAGCTTAGATCATTTGATCTGTGTCACCTCTAGATCAACTCATTTGATCCATTCTAGATAAATTTTAGGTCAAGGAACTTACTGGTAATGTCTAGTCAAAGATCAAGTTCCATTTTCACAATATTGATAGGATAACAGAGATTGTATGATGGGTTTCTAGTCGAGATTGACAACCTCAGTTAGATTTGAGCTATATCATGTATGTATTTACCTATTTCTAGGCTTGGATTAAGAAATGGATGGATGAATCATCTCAAAAACCTAAATTTTGCATGAAATTGTATGGATCTAACTAATGATTTCAAATCAAGAGCAAGGTTTTATATATCTCACCTCTTGGGAGTGTTTTCATGCTTTTCCTTTCCTAGATGAGCCAGATTGATCACTATTTTACAACAAACTCCTCTGATCACCTTGCGTGCCATTCCTCTCTCTGATCAATGGTCAAGATTATCTTGGATTCCCCAATAACCCTAAGGGTTTCGATCATCTCCTTATGATGAGTGAAATGATCAGCTCAGATCGTTGATCAAGACCATCGTATTCTCAGGTGATGATTACAACTCTAACACCCATAACCACGATTTTTCCTACTCATTGTAGTGATAGACTTCTCCGGCGAGCTAGTGTTATTTTTCCCCCTTTTTCCCTCTTCTCCTCTCCTTCCTTCTTCCTCTTTTCCTTCTTCCCTTCTTCTTTCTTCTTCTTCTTCTTCTTCTTCTCCCATTGAGGTTTTCCTCTGTCAAATGGTTCGAAAGGAATAAATTGTTTGGTCTGTTTCTTTTACTTAAGCGAGGAGGGATGCCAATATCAATTTAGCCCTCTCCTCCTTTAATAAGTTTCTTTTTTCTCCTCTTTTTCTTAAAAAATAAATAAAAACCCTTCTCATTCATAAGGTCATAACTTCCCCATCCTAACTCCAATTTCTACATTCTTTGTGTCATTGGAATCGTTTTTCTAAGTATAATTTAAATTTTGAAATTTCAAGATTCAATTAGGTGTCATTTTAAAGGTAAATTCTGTGTAACCTAAACATGAAAATTTTTCAATTTGCATTTATCAAAATTAATTCATAATCATTTGAGATGGAATTTAAAATTTGGGATTCTTACAAAGGAAGTTATGGTTCTTACCTTCGTGAAACATTTACACAAGGGGGGCCATTCCTTCATGTTCTTTTTTGTCTCTACCAAAAGAACCCTATGAAGACCAGGGTTTTTGTAACACATTTTGTAATACATTTTTCAAAGGCAGGGCCCTTAATGGTAAAAAAATTTCACAAACAATGTAGCAAAAATTCTTTTCTTTTAAACTCGTTTGTAACAAAACCTAAGTCTAACCTCAAGGTACATAATGCACATACACATTTTGTATAAAATAAAATTTTATTGAATATTAGGAATCATCCAATAGTTCACTCTTACACAACCCCTATATTACAATTACAAACCATTGCCCAAATACAATCCAAATTACAAAGTACATAACCAAATTACACAATCTTCAAGGGAAATACTCCAATCAGCCTTGCAACTTCTGAGTCTTCAAGCTTTACTTCCTTAAGTCTCATTCCCTATATCTAAGATATTGTAAACATTCAAACATTTACAATATCTTAGCAAGCTATACTTGGTAGGATATACAAAATATACTACTTCACTAATATAAGAATACATACCTCAATCATTATTCTATCATGGTTATCTACTCATGAGTTATCTCCACATAGGGTATATACGTAATTTATGTAGTATAGGATAAATCTGTTAAAATAGTGAAAATTGCTCAAAACTTGTTCCTTCCCCTGACTATACTTCCACTTAGGAGATCAATATTCAGCCAATTCTTATATGGGGATTTTCTTTCCACGAACTCATGTAGTGGCATCTCATCTTGCCATGGCATTACACTAAGCCTATCATATGTGCATCATAGTACAAAATACTCAAGGACCACTATGCTGTAGTCTCAATCTGTACAGCACGCCCAGATAGCTGCATAATAATCCATTGATACCAACTGTGGAAATAACAAAATCCATGTTCACATGAGGGGAACCATGGCAATAACAGTGGTGGCCTTCCCATGACTGCCCCACCTGACATTTAGCCTCTCTTTAGGCATGGCCTCCATCATATAAATTTTAGGAAGCAGGTGGCCAAACCCTCATAACTTCCCTACCATAGCATCTCTAGTATGAGGACTATGTAAAACCAAATCACAAGCCACTATACTTGTATGTAAAATACATTGTACATATCAAACGATGTGTTTATTTAACTAAGGCTGGAATATTTTCTATACCCTATTCTTAGGGTTTCCTTAGTCTACACATCTCATCAATTTCTCATCATTTGATTAGATCATTGGCTCAGTTGAATTGAATCATGGCGTTGGATCACTTGGCTGAATCATGTGATTCGATCATTACTATGCTAAGGTACCAAGTATACTTATATCATGAAGGCCTAGAATTCCAGACAGAAGATCATGTATATAAACACATGAATCCTTAATACATACTTATACATTCACCGACCTCAAAGTGTTATCATGGTCTTGATTCATACATCTCAAGTGGCATTCACTCCATATTGTCCAACATGATCTCGATTCATACATTTATCAAACCATACGTATAAAGTTATTCCTCTCTACAAGTATTCTTTCTACATGTATTTGGGTTATCTTATGTGGGATGCCCTAACTTTCCTTGAATCATATATGATCAAGGTTTCAAACCTTCTACATTCACAATCTACACTATAATTAAAATCGTAGAACAATACTACAATCTACATTATATTTCTTTTCCTTTTGTTTGTGATCCTTCAAGATCTTTCTTAAATCTTATTTGATCTTCCTTATCTTATTTGCAATTTTTATTAAGATTAGATAATTTACTAACCTTTTATGCCCTTTTTATTATTACTCAATCAATTAATGTTTTACTGGTTGAGGATAGCTTATTCCATTCTCAGTCTAGACAGCTCCTCTTATGTCAAATTGGCTAAGGCTTACTAGCTGAATGGTTGAACACAAAGTGGTTACTTCAATCCGCATGTCAGGAGGTGTTTGGACCTTGCAAACATCAACGGAAGGTAGGGTAAGAGCGAGGCTCTATTAGAGAACCCCCTTAACTACCAGGTTCATCATTCATTAGTGTGACCTTAGCTCAACCTTTCATAAGATTCCTATGAGCATTTCAACCCTAAGTACTCTTTCTAAATGATTTTAATTGAAATCCATAAACAATAAGATGTCATTCACGGAGCTTCATTATTCTCCTAATTTGGGCCAAGGAAATGATATTCCTTATATTATCCTACTAACTATAGCCCTTACCATCATTAAGTTCATGTCATTCATTCCATGTAAATGTCCTTCAACTCTATTTTTCATTTAATTACATTTTCAATGTAATTTTCATAACATAAGCATTAAAGCATAAATAAATAAATCTACTAAACAATAAAAGACATTTATAAAAGCATTCAATAATTCAAATGAAAATTTAACATGCCATAACTATTCATCATGATCCAACGGTCATAGTTGATTTCTATCCCTTTTAGGGTTTGGATCTTGATCTATTCATTTTCCATTAGATCTAATACATCTTCTTAATATGATTTCATCATTAGATCATTGATGCATCTTAACAAATGATATGATCTTTCTTGATCCAATCGATCAAGAAGATCCAGGTCATTTATCCAATTTAAGGCCATAGATCTTAACCTATCCCAAATCATCATAATCAAGTCCACCAATCCATATGATATTAACTTTATATCATCATCTAAATACATACACATTGTCCAATCGCCCTTGATCAAGGAGATTACCATTTATTTTTATGGATTTTACCACTTTTGAGGCTAAATCTCTTAATTAAACATAGATCAATCACTTCTAACCATTGATTCCATGTTTTAAAACCACAAGATCATTAGTGGATCAGAATTATAGAGTTAGATCATTCCAAATTTCACTAATCATAAGAATTAGTAATACTTTTCTTTATTAACAAAATTTTACATGCATCAAAACATAAATTTTCTAAGTTCAGTAGGTTCTAATCATCAATAGGAATCCAACCCAACTTTTCGATCTCAATTTGGTATTAAATCAATATTAGAATTGGGATTTTAAGATTTCAGCCCATTTGAAAGGCTGAAATTTGATCTTACTGTTTTTGTTTATTTACTTGATCTTGAAACCCATAATTTTTACTGTGATCATGGTCCTTAAGGTTTTGTGACCTCTTGAACCCATCCATTGGTTCAAATCTCTATTTGAGATCACCTTGATCATGATCCAATACTATTAGAACATATTTTAATAATGTTTACAAATAACTTCAATTAAAAACATAAATCTTATGAGTTTAGTAACTTATATAAGTGACATGGAATCTATAAAAACTTTTTGATCTAAAATCATAGCTAAATTGAGCTCTTAATTGAAAAAAATAAGGTTCCAATTCAAAATTGGACGGTCCAAATCAAATCTGGGCTTATGGGTGCAGGGAAGACTAGTGGCCCACACTTGTTACCACCTATTATAGGTGGCCAGATGGAGGTGATCAGCTATAGGCGAGACAGTCCAAATATGGACCATCGAATCACCCATCGCCAGATCTCCTCCATCCTTGACATCCAACTGCTTAGATTTGATCTCTTGGGTTTTTTGGGCCCCAGGAATCTATCCAATGGCTTAGAAGTTTCATCTGAGCTATCCAAGATGATGAATTAGGGCTGATCACCAGTACTAGTTCACCAGTGAAGATCATTGGAGAAACAATTCTGATGAGCCCAAAACTCATCATGAAATTAGGAAAAATGGAGGGGGGGATGGGATCCACCTACCTGGTGTGTTCAAAGTCTAAAAATTGGTCAGAAATAAAAAAATCCATGCCTAAGTTATAAGTCACCAGAGCTATTGTTTTCTAATGATTTGCTTGATGAATACTCCACTGATCAACGTAAAATGATAGGGTTTTTGTGTATTTGAGAGTGCTGGACCTTTTTAACGAAGTAGATTAAGGATTTAATGGTCTAGAAGGAACAAATAATTGAAAAACTGTAGCCAGGTGAAAACCCTATTCATCGGGGACGACACATCTATAGATGCACTCGATGGTTCAGAGTTAATATTCCCTCAGGTGCATCTATGGATGCGTTAACAAAAGAAAATAAAGAGGAAGAAAGAAGGAAGAAAAGAGAGAAGGGAGAGGACTTTTGTGCTCAAATATTGGGGGACGCTAGGGAATTTCATGTTGAATTTTATGAACATTTTTGGGTATTTTTTTCTGAGGTATTTATAGGCATTTTTTAGAATTTTTCATGATTATGTGTAATTATCATGTTTCATTTCTTTTTAGTATTAAATTGTCATTGGATTCCCACTACCACCTCCTTCTCCACTAGTAGGTGGTAGTGGTTTGACTCATGATTACATGTTTTTTGGTCGTTGGATTCTTTTGTGGGCCCCACAGAGGTGTGAAAAGACCATTTTGCCCTTTCAATTCCAAAAATAGAGAAAAATAAGGTTTCTTCCCATGAACTCAGAATTGAGTGTACTTAATGGTGTTGGAATTGTATTTCCTAGTACATTCCAAATTTTTATGTATTAGGGCTTGGTTATGAGTAAAATTTACCATTTTACCCTTTTATTCATAAAAAAAGAGAAAAATAAGGCTTTTTCATCCAAACTCAGAATTTGCCGTGCTTATAATCATTCTAAATGTTTCGTCGAGTATGTTTTCAATTATACATGCCTTATATCTTGATTCTACTTCTATGAGAGGTGCATTTTTAAAAACCCTAATATTCCAGACTAATTTTTCTTGAAATTTTTAATTTCATTATTTATTCAATCTCCTTACAAAAGTTAGGGGTGTTACAATCTACCTCCTTACAAAAAAATTTTCCTCAAAATTTCTAATTTACAACTACTCAAACAGACTAGGATACAACTTTTTCATTTCCTCTTCTAATTCTTGGGTAGCTTCCTCGACCGTATGATGTTGCCACAATACCTTGACTAAAGGGATAGATTTGGTCCTCAATTATTGCTTTTTTCTGTCCAAGATCCGGATTGTCCTTTCCTTAAAGGCTAAGTCTATATTTAACATTTTCGGTATCCTTTGAGGCACATGAGTCTCATCTGGAATGTATTTTCGTAACATGGATATGTGAAATACATTGTTCACCTCTGAGAGTGGGGGGTGGTAGGACTAATTTGTAAGCCACTAGACCAACCCTTTGCAAAATTTCAAAAGGACCAATATACTTTGGATTGAGTTTACCCTTACTTCTGAACCTCCTTACTCCCTTAACTGGTGAAACCTTTAAAAACATGTGGTCAACTACTTCGAATTCCAAGGTTCGGCATCTTTTATCTGCATAACTTTTTTGACGACTATGAGTGGCTAACAATGTTTTCTTTATTATTCTCACATTGTTTGCACATTGTTGCACTAGTTCTGATTTTATCAACTTCCTCTCTCCCACGTCATCCCAACGGTTGGCAATCGACATGGTCGTCCATACAATGCTTCATATGGTGCCATACCGACACTTGCATGGAAACTGTTATTATGCGTGAACTCCAGCAGTGGAAGATGTTCATCCCAACTTCCTGTCTAGTCTAGTGCATAGGCTCTTCGCATATCTTCTAAGGTCTGAATGGTCCTTTCTAACTAACCATTAGTTTAGGGATGAAAAGCTATACTAAACTTTAGTGATGTCCTTAATGCCTATTGCACGCTCTTCCAGCTTCTAGAGGTAAACCTTCCATCTCAATCAGAGATGATGGAGAGTGGGACCCCATGAAGACTAACTATTTCTCTTACATATAACTAGGCTAAATTGTTGACAAATTGGTTTTGTTTGATCGAAACGAAGTGTGCCGACTTGGTTAGCCTGTTAACTATTACCCAAATGATATTAGACCTACCCGAGTCCTTGGTAACCCTACGATAAAGTCCATGGTGATATGTTCCCATTTTCATTCTGGCAGTTTCAGGGTTTGTAGTAATCCAGTTGGTCTTTGATGTTAGCCTTCACTTGCTGGCAAGTTAAGCACTTAGCTACACATTCCCCGATATCTCTCTTCATACCTTCCCACTAGAAGTTTATTTTTAAATCTTGGTACATTTTGGTTCCTCCAAGGTGTATAGAAAATTTGGATTGATGGGCTTCTTGTAGTAGTGCTTTTCTCAAACTCGAGGGAACCACAAGTCTTCCTTGGACCCGAATATCCCCATCTTAAGCTTTAATAAACCCTGTCTTTTCACACATTTCTTGGATTGTTATATCCCCTTCTTGGGCCTTTAAGATTTGTTCAACAAAACCTGACTTAATGGTGACATTAGCCGATACTGCTTTTGTGTGTCTGCTTAATGCATCAGCCACTACATTAGCCCTTCCAGGATGGTATTGAATTACAAAATCATAATCCTTAATATATTCCATCCACCTTCTTTGTCTCATATTCAGATGAAAATATACTTGAGGCTCTTGTGATCAGTGAATACATTGAATTTCTCCCCGTACAAGTAATGTCACCAAAATTTTAAGGCAAACACTGCTGCCGCAAAGTTCTAGGTCATGTACCGAGTAGTTCATTTCATGTTTCTTTAGTTGTTGTGAAGCATAAGCAATGACCTTCCCATTTTGCATTAGTACACTTCCTAACCCTTTTACTGAAGCAGCACAGTATATCTCATAACCTCCACTCCTTGATTGAGTGATGGTAAGGTCAATACTGGTGCTGTAGTTAATCTCTTCTTTAACTCTTGGAAACTCCTTTCACATTCATCTGTCCAAGTAAATTGTACTCCTTTTCTAGTCAAAGAAGTCAAAGGAAGAGCTATACGAGAAAATCCTTGGATAAATCTACGATAATATCCAACTAACCCTAGAAAACTTTGTATTTCAGTTATTGTCTTTGGCTGTTCCCAATTCATTGCTGCTTCCACCTTGGTTGGATCCACCTATACTCCATTCTGAGAAATTACATGCCCTAGAAAGTTGACTTTTTCCAACCAAAATTCACACTTATTAAATTTTCAAAATAGTTTGTGTCTTCTAAGTGTGTTTAATACAATCCATAAATGTTCTTAATGTTCCCATATACTAGTAGAATAAATAAGTATATTGTCGATGAATACGATTACAAATTTATCCAGAAATTCCTTGAAAATTCTATTCATCAAGTCCATAAATATAGCAAGAGCATTGGTTAATCCAAAAGCCATCTCCAAAAATTCATAATGTTTGTACCGGGTTCTGAATGTGATTTTGGGTATATCTTCACCTTTGATATGCAATTGATGATATCCTGATCTAAGGTTAATTTTGGAAAAGACCTTAACGTATTGGAGTAGATCAAAGAGATCATCAATGCAAGGTAAAGGGTATTTATTTTTTATTGTCACCCTGTTCATCATCTGATAATTGATACATAACCTCATAGACCCATCTTTCTTTTTCACAGATATCACTGGTGCTCCCCATGGTGAACTACTTGGCTGAATAAACCCTTTGTCCAATAATTTCTACAGTTGATTCTTCAATTCTCTTAACTCAACCGGGGTCATCCTATAGGGTGCTTTAGAAATTAACGTTGTACTAGGAATTACTTCTATGGTAAACTCGATTTCCCTATAGGGTGGTAAACCTGGGAGTTCTTTAGGAAACACAACTTGGAATTCCCTAACTATGTCAATTTCTTCTATCTTGGACTGTTCAACATTCAAACCAACTACAGTTGCTAAAAATGCCTGACATCCCTTAGATACATATTTGGCAGCCTTCATAGCTAATATGATAGATTTGTCTGATCCATTTGATCTTCCATGCAATACTAACATTTCTTCTCCTAGTATGTTAAAAGTGATTTTTTTTTTTCGGCAGTCCATAATTACCCAGCATTTTGCTAGCCAATCCATACCTAGTATTATGTTAAAATCTACCATGTTTAGTAAAATGAGGTCTATACCCATTCTTTTCCCCTGTGCTTCAATAGGTACATCTAGAAGATATTCCTCTAATCTAACTATTTTACCCACTGGTGTCATCACATCTAGATAGAATCCTAATTTCTTCACTATCAATTGTATACTAGATGCAAATACACATGATATGAAAGAATGGGTAGATCTAGAATTAAATAGTACTTTGGCATGGTGATTAGATACTAGCAATGTACCTTCAATAATTGCATTAGATGTATCAGCCTCTCCATCAGTAATGGCGAACACCCTACCTTGATGATGTGATACATTCTCAGGTTTTGCATCCTTAATTGTCAAGGGTTTGTTGCATTTATTAGAGAAATACCCTAACACACCGCAATTGTAATATTTGATAGGAGATCGCGGTGGTTGTGGCACCGGATGGGGACACACATTGCCTGATGATATGCTCTGCATTTGGGGCATCGTTTCCGCTTAGCTTGATTTCCCTGATGGCTAGAAGGCCTGAAGTTTTTTGGCGGTCTCTTACCCTTCTTGAAGGGTTTTTTAATGATAATTGCCCCCTCCTCCAGGTTTGGTGAATTGGTTTCTCTTATAGTCTTCTTCAAATTTAGAAGGCATCTCAACACACTTAGTCATAGTTGTAGGTTTGGTTCCTAGCACCTTCGCTCTTAGCCTGAGTGTAACCCTTCCATAAGACGATCCACTGTATGCCTTTTAGTGTCACAGATATGGCTTGCAAATCTCTTCAGTTGAATGAACTTATTTTCATAATCAACAACTGAAAGGTTTCCTTGCCATAGATCTAGGAACTCCTCCTTTCAGACTTGCACATGAACTGGGAAATATTTTTTATTAAAAATTTCCTTAAACTTTTCCCATGAAATTTCTTTAGGATTGGAGAAGAAATTCTTTTGTGCTAATCTCCACCAGAAAGTTGCTTCTTGCTTCAATATATATGTGGCCAACTTGACGTTAAGATTCTCTAGAGTCCTCAACACACTGAAGGTCTTCTCTACTTCATAGATCTATTCTTCAACTTTCTTGGCATCACCCTTGCCATTGTAGCTAACAACCATCTTCTGAAACCTTTCCACCATCTTGTTTATTTTTTTAGGTGTCAATTGAGAGGTTTCTAACACCCCACTAGGCACAGGTGAAGAATTATCCTGTATTGGAGTTGGAATATCCTATCTGAGTATAGGAGTACTGAGTCCTACATCAGGTTAAGCCTGGGCCTGAATACTTGGTGCTTTAACTAGAGTAGCCTAAGGCTGTATAAGCTGAGGAAGAAGAGTTCTCAATACCGCAGTCATCACCTCCTCCAGATTATTCTCAGATGATCCTTCCATAACATTCTTAGGTTCCCTTTGAGTCGTCCACCTGTTTACCCTTTTTGATGGCGTCTGCTCAAAACTCCATGGTAGGGGATACAAAAATATACTACTTCACTAATATAAGAATACATACCTCAATCATTATTCCATCATTGTTATCTACTCATGAGTTATCTCCAGATAGAGTATATATGTTATTTATGTAGTATAGGATAAATCCGTTAAAATAGTGAAAATTGCTCAAAACTTGTTTCTTCTCCTGGCTATACTTCCACTTAGGAGATCAATATTCAGCCAATTCTCATACGAGGATTTTCTTTCTAGGAACTCATGTAGTGGCATCTCATCTTGCCATGTAATTATACTATGCCTATCATATGTGCATCATAATGCAAGTACTCAAGGACCACTATGCTGTAGTCTCAATCCGTACAGCGCCTGGATAACTATATAATAATCCACTGATACCAACTGTGGAAATAACAAAATCCATGTTCGCATGAGGGGAACCACGGCTATAACAGTGGTGGCCTTCCCATGACTGCCCCACCTGACATTTAGCCTCTCTTTGGGCATGGCCTCCATCATATAAATTTCAGGAAGCGGGTGGTCAAACCCTCATAACATCCCTACCATAGCATCCCTAGTATTAGGACTATGTAAAACCAAATCACAAGCCACTATGCTTGTATGTAAAATACATTGTACATATCAGACAATGTGTTTATTTAACTAAGGCTGGAATATTTTCTATACCCTATTCTCATCAATTTCTCATCATTTGATTAGATCATTGGCTCAGTTGAATTGAATCATGGAGTTGGATCACTTGGTTGGATCATGTGATTCGATCATTACTATGCTAAGGTACCAAGTATACTTATATCATGAAGGTCTAGAATTCCAAACAGAAGATCATGTATATAAACACATGAATCCTTAATACATACTTGTACATTCACCGACCTCAAAGTGGTATCATGGTCTTGATTCATACATCTCAAGTGGCATTCACTCCATATTGTCCAACATGATCTCGATTCATACATTTGTCAAACCATACGTATAAAGTTATTCCTCTCTATAAGTATTCTTTCTACATGTATTTGGGTTATCTTATGTGGGATGCCCTAACTTTCCTTGAATCATATATGATCAAGGTTTCAAACCTTCTACGTTCACAATCTACGCTATAAGTAAAATCGTAGAACAATACTACAATCTACATTATATTTCTTTTCCTTTTGTTTGTGATCCTTTAGGATCTTTCTTAGATCTTGTTTGATCTTTATTAAGATTAGATAATTTTCTAACCTTTTATGCTCTTCTTATTATTACTCAACCAATTAATGTTTTACTAGTTGAGGATAGCTTATTCCATTCTAAGTCTAAATAGCCCCCCTTATGTCAAATTGGCTAAGGCTTACTAAATGAATGGTTGAACACAAAGTGGTTACTTCAATCCTCATGTAAGGAGGCGTTTAGACCTTACAAACATCAACGAAAGGTAGGGGAAGAGCGAGACTCTATTAGAGAACCCCCTTAACCACCATGTTCATCATTCATTAGTATGACCTTAGCTCAACCTTTCATAAGATTCCTATGAGCATTTCAACCCTAAGTACTCTTTCTAAATGATTTTAATTAAATCCATGAACATTAAGATGTCATTCATGAAGCTTCATTATTCTCCTAATTTGGGCCAAGGAAATGATATTCCTTATATTATCCTACTAACTATAGCCCTTACTATCATTAAGTCCATATCATTCATTCCATATAAATGTCCTTCAACTCTATTTTTCATTTAATTACATTTTTAATGTAATTTTCACAACATAAGCATTAAAGCATAAATAAATAAATTTATAAATCTATAATTAAATCTACCAAGCAATAAAATACAATTATAATAACATTCAATAATTCAAATAAAAATTTAAGATGCCTAACTATTCATCATGATCCAATGGTCATAGTTGATTTCTATCCCTTTTAGGGTTTGGATCTTGATCTGTTCATTTTTCTTTAGATCTAATACATCTTCTTAATGTGGTTTCATCATTAGTCAGGGTCGATGTATCTATAGACGTGCCCAATGGTTTAGGGGGAATATTCCCCCGAGTGTATCTATGGATGCTCTAACAGAAGAAAATAAAGAGGAAGAAAAAAGAGAGAAGGGGGAGGAGTTTTGAGCTGAAATTTTGGAAAAAGCTAGGAAATTTCGTAATGATTTTTATGAATTTTTTTGGAATTTTTTTTATGAGGTATTTAAGGGCATTTTTTGGAATTTTTCATGATTATATATAATTATCATGTTTCATTTCTTTTTAATATTAAATTGTCATTGGATTCCTACTACCACCTCCTTCTCCACTAGCAGGTGGTAGTGGTTTGACCCATGATTACATATTTTCCACTTGTTGGATTCCTTTGTGGGCCCCTTGTGGGCCCCACGGAGGTATGAAAAGACTATTTTGCCCTTTTAATTCTAAAAATAGAGAAAAATAAGGTTTCTTCCCATGAACTCGAAATTGAGTGTACTTAGTGGTGTTGGAATCATATTCCCTAGTACATTCCAAATTTTTATGTATTAGAGCTTGGTTATGAGTAAAATTTACCATTTTACCCTTTTATTCATAAAAATAGAGAAAAATAAGGATTTTTCATCCAAACTCAGAATTTGTTGTGCTTATAATCATTCTGAATGGTTCGTCGAGTTTGTCTTCAATTATACATGCCTTATATCTTGATTCTACTTCTATGAGAAGTGCATTTTTAAAAACCTTAATATTCCAACCTAATTTTTCTTGAAATTTTTAATTTCATTATTTATTTAATCTCCTTACAAAAGTTGGGGGTGTTACAAACCTTCTCAATAATTCTAGATCCTTTGCATGTGTGCCATAATGCAAATTCCATATCCTTTACAAGTGTGCCATGACGCAAGGGGATGTTGAGCAACTTCAAATTTGCTTCTCAAACCTTCAAAATCTGGGTCTCGATGGATTAGTGAGTGTAGGATCTAAAAAAATCATTTCATGCATTTGCAATAAGTAGAAGCATAAAGGAAATAGTAAATTTTTCTCACTAATGGATTTTTATTAATCAAACAAAAGTTTAGCCATTCATAGAATTTATGAGCAAAACCTTTTATTATCTATCACATTCTTTAATTACATGCCATCTAAATTTAGCCATTAATAGGATTTATGAGTGTCATATAACAAAAAAAAAACCTAGAGGCGAAGTATAACTAGCTTCAAAGTCATAAGTTTCCCAATATAGGAAAGCCATAAGTCTTGCATAATATAAACCATCACATACTTTAGCCAAGAATTGCATAGGGACCATAACGTATGCCTTTAAAGATAATATGTAGGGTAAGCATCAGGACTAATTCCTATGTTTGGTCATAGGACAGTATGTTAGCGTAAGTAGTTTAGCCATTGATTAACTTAAACTTGAATGGTCTGATTCTAATTGGTTAATCCCTTAGGTAACAATGTAATCTTTGAAGACGTTGGTCACTTTTGTACGTTTTCTCGGCTTCGTACTATTTAACCACTAAAAGAAAGATAAAACCCAAACTCCACGGTAATTGCAACTTAAGCGTACATTAACAGAGCACCATGAGAAAATTTATGCCCTCTAGACGGCTATTATAGCATAGAAGATTGTGAAATCACTTTTTTTCACTAGCACCTACATAATTGTACCGAATTCTTGCGTGCCGAGTTTAGAAATGTTTGCCATAGAATCGCCTAAAATAGAATTCTGTACTGACAGAGGATGCAAAATTATGCCAAATCACTTCATTTGTTGCAGAGTAAACATTATATTGTAGTACAATGGGAGCCTTTTTAAATCAGTCTTCTCCCACCAAAGTAAACACAACAAAAGGCAAAAACAACACGCATTCATCATTCATCCATCGTAGAGAAGCAATCCACAACTCATTATTGCCCAATTCACTTCTTTACTGTCCATCATCAACCATCAATTATCTCTGCCTCTTTATCCAAAAACAGGGAATTTCTCTCCACTTCAAACCCAAAGCGCAAAAGGGGTGCACGTATAAGAACAACACAACCCATTAAAACAAAGGGTTGTGCTTTTTCAGTCGTAAACAAATCCAGAAGAAAGAGCCATTAATAAAACCGCCGCCTCTTCTTCTTCTGCCAACTTCGTATGTTTCTGCAAAATAGGTCTCTGTAACAACACATCTTTACCCAAAGTTAACAATCCCAACTTGAATATCTTGTTCTTCCTCTCTTTCTTCTTCTCCCGTTCTCCTCTGTTCAACCCAAGAAGGGCTCTCCTCTTCTTTCTGTATCTGATCCCGCAGGCATTGCAAAGAGACTGAAACAGATACAGATTACAAATCAATTCAATAAGCGCGGGGAAAGCACCAAAAGAATGGAATCCAGGTGAAGAAGAAGTCACTAAAAGTGATATTAACACACCTTTGGACCAGCAGGGCCACCCCGCCACAAAGGGGTTTTAGTGGTCTGGCAATCAGCGCATCTTCTCCTGTATTCATTATACTGGCTTTCTTCTGGTGAAACGACTCTTCGGTAATTGCCATCCATGCCTGTTGATTCTGGGCCCTGTATCAGAAAAGTAGATTAATGATCATTTCCACATACAAGCAATGAAAGAGTACAGAAATGAAAAACCGACCCAAAAGCAGTGAGAAACGAAACACAGACAGTTTTCCTGAACACTCACTTTTACATTGAAATCCATCACCACTTGGAAAAGATCTGATAAGCCAGGTAGGAGGTGGGCTTTTAAACTACAAACGTGCCTTCACTTTCTGACAGTATCATAGAAGAAGCAGATTTTTGGGGAGTGTGATCTAGGCACAGTGCAGATTCAACAGAATTCTGATGAAAAAAGAAATCATGCATTTAAGAAGAGATCTAAAGCAGGATCATATGAGAATAGACGTAAGGATGCGCCTGTATTTAAAAGGAAACTTAATCAGGAAAGATGGAGGATGGCAGAGTACGAGAGAAGCGAGGAGAGAAAGGAAGTCTTGTGTGCTAGTGAGAGTGAACGGAATAAAAGACCAGGTCGATGAAGATACAGTGAAAGATTTTAAAGTATCTGAAAAGGGTTGATCTCCTAGTAGAGACCAGGTGGTGGTAAATAGTTTCACTAGAAAAGAAGACCGCATGCAGACATAGAGAGAGAAAGGCGGTGGTGAATTACAAGGACACGTATCCCATCTGACCAAAAGGTAGGAAACCTTAGCTGAGACACGAAACCCTAGCCCGAGTGACATTGACCAAATTACCCTTAGTCCAAAGGGTTCTTCGTTCATAAGGCCCACCCGTGTGAGAAATCATACGGTCTCTGCTTGTGTAGTACACACGCAGATGGCTGCTACCATAAGTCTTTTGGGCTATATAATAAGATTGGCACCATGAGAATCTTCGTCATTAGTTGATTAGGATTTAATATTTATAACTATACCAGAAAAAGTGGCTGGAATCATCTAAGGAAGAAAGAGTTTTGGTGCATTACGTATATTTACCATGTGGATCGGAAGAAGAGCAGTATAAATCATCAGATCTCTTGTGTCCCACGGATCCAATCTGATGTGTTTAATGCTTAACTCGGTGACTGATCACAGGGGACCCACTTACATACACAGTTAAAGGTGCGTTTGCTAAGAGTTATGTTAAATCTTTGGCGGGAAGATGCCCACCCTTTTCATGCTCTGAACAAATGTACACGTTGTACAGATTGATGATTAAGTTCAATATTGTTAAATCCCACCCTTGAGGATGATTAATTTACACCCCACCCACTGGATTTATCTCACTTTGCGTGGTTTGTGGGTGATTTCCCACTCCGCTGAGGCAGACTACCCCAGGTGTGCATGCTTTCTGGGTGACGTTCTGCCCCGGGTATTACTCTGATATGCGTGGCTTGTGAGTCATTCCCTGCCCTTGGGCAGCCCATGCCATCAGTACACCCAAAGAGCTCTATGCATCCGCGTTATCACTTTGCGACAAAAACTGTGCGGTTCTCAACGGGATCCATTTCTCCTTATTGACTTGGATGCAGAGTGCGCACTCGACGTGGGTAAATTGCAAGCGTGAACTTCCATTTATCATCGTCCACTTCCACATATTTCACAGACATAATTAAACTCAAATCAAGATCTATTAACCGGTCATTTCCACAATAGGGTTTAAATCAAATTTTCTTGCTACTATAGCAATGAAAATCATTTTTCTACCTTTGTCTTCTTCCTCTCTCTATTAAAACCCTGCAGTGAACCCTTTCGCGCGGCGTCCAATTTCCGGCCCACTCCTACCCTTCTGTCTCTGGAAATGATAAATCATTCGGTGGAGACAATGCCGGCAACCCATCAACGGTAACAAATTTCATACCCATCCACAATCGCTGTTTTCCCTACTAGTGTCTTTCTGCAGATCACAGACAGACCACCATTGTTCCTTGAATTCATCCTAAACTTGCACAGCAACAGCTTACCTTTGATTTTAGACTTCATGCTACCTTCCTTAAAGGTAGTAGAAGTTTGGCCCATATATTGGGTGATCGAAACCATTCATCTAATAGTTCCCATCTTAGAAAGGTAATGCCCGGAATTGTAATCCATTGGTTGATTTCAAGCACTGGATGTTCTAAGTTTTAAAAGGGTCTTACATATCAAATTCCTTTGATTTCATTGGAGACTTACCCATCAACTGCAGATCACTTCTTTACAACTCTTCTTCACAGAGTAGTTTCCTATACATAACCAACTTGTCAAAAGCCAAGTACACGGATAATTGGAGTCTAATAGACTTATACGGACGTGAAATTGGATCTCTAATGCGTGTCTTTTTTTCAGCGAAAAGCAAACTACAAGGCTAGGGTTGAGGTCCTTATAACATGGGAGAAAATGGGATTTCATCAACGGGGCTTGTTGGTGGGTTTGTAGATCTGCCGAATTAGGCAATTGGGTCTTGGATTTTCTTGAAGCATGCTTGATTCAAGTTCGGATCTCGGGGTTAAAAGAAGGTGAACTCGGTTTTATTAAGACTTATACGGACATGAAATTGGATTTCTATTTGTATTTTTTTTCAGCGAAAAGCAAACTACAAGACAGGGTTGAGGTTCTCAAATCATGGGAGAAAATGGGATTTCATCAACGGGGCTTGTTGGTGGGTGGGTAGATCTGCCGAATTAGGCAATTGGGTCTTGAATTTTCTTGAAGCGTGCCTGATTCAAGTTCGGATCTCGGGGTTAAAAGAGGGTGAACTCGGTTTTGCACCGAAAAGAAGTAAATGGTGTCAAGTAATTACCTTACGTTCTATTATTATCTCTATTACTAAGCGCAATTTCTTCATAAAATTCATAAATTGCATTGACCAAGGCCAGAACCCTCTGTGGTAAGTGATTGGTCAACATAATCGTTTGTAGTTTTAAATATTGAAAAAAGCCTAGACATGGTAATTTCGCTAATATTTTTTATAAGTTTATGGAATTTCAAGTATGACTTCAGTTTCACCGACTATGTTATATTAAAACCTAATCAACAAGTGACTATGACATAGAGAACCAATTGTGATAAATATAATATACTTTGCAAACCGATGTTTTGGTTTAATAATAATAATAATAATGATAAGAGTTTGGAAATAGTGGCCTAATTTAGCTGAACTCATCGATCGAAAAATTTCGTGAAGGCTTAGAGTTCTAACGTACCAATTCTCTCTCCCTCTATTCTCCATCCTCACAAACAAAATACCAGCGAGTGTAAAGTCATGACAAATAGGTTACCCAAATCCAAATGAAACTCCAAACACAAAACACTTTCCAATTTGCTTGTTTGTTTGTTTTTTCTTTTCTTTTCTTCTTTTTCTTGTCTGAACGATGACATTGTTAGATAGATACCCCCACGCACACTTGAGCAGCCTAGAACTTGTGACTTGCATGATTGAGGTCATTCACACACATGGTTATTTGTTTCATCTTCTTTTTTGTCTTTTGATTAATAGTGTTGAAAGATGTGTCATAGAAAGGAAAAAAAATTTCCCTTCTAGATTTTTGTTCAATTTTAATGACTTGAGAAGAAGGGGAGCCTTGGCGCAATAGTAGAGTTATCATCATATGACCTTGGGGTCATAGGATCAAGGCATGAAAACAGCCTCTAGCAAAAATGGAAGGTAAGGTTGTGTACTATAGACCCTTTGTGGTCCACACCTTCCCCAAACCCCGCATATGTGGGAGCTTTGTGCACTGAGCTGTCCTTTTTTCATGAATTTAGACAAAAGAGTGATAATTGGGATATTATAGCTTGAAAGAATATTTGAAGAGAGATTCCTTACTCTGGAATCTAAGAAAAGTGGTGGCACACAAAAATTCACTCTAAGAATAATTCTAATCCCTTGAATTTTCCTTATTATTTAAAGTTCATAAGCATGAATTATCAAAAATGTTGGGTTAGCCTTCGAATAAAAATTAAAGAAAGGCTATGTGAATTGGTATTCGTAGTCAAAGAAAAATCATATAGTCCTTTGCAAGAAGAGGTGAACTAATTTCTTTTCAGCTTTCCTTCTTTTAAGAAGAAAAACTATTATTTGGAATTGGAATTTATAGATCATTAATGAAGAAAGAGAATAGAAAGGCCTCATATACCCATAATTCTCTAAGAAGAAGAAGAGTAAATATTGGCATTTACTAAGGACTTGATTGGCAAGGCTTAAAAAATATAGTTTTTTGAATTATGTGGAGTTATTCTATGTAAATTTATAAGGAATAATCTAACATAAACCAATAAACATACTAAAAAGGCCTTTCAAATCAAGCCTTAACTTCTCTAAGTTCTCAAAGAAGAGCTAAGATGATACATTTAGAAAAAAGAGAGTATCTTGGGATTGTTTGGGAGTTTTGTCTGGCTTTGGATTAGGACTTCACTTCCAGTAGTGTGGGAACACACACACACACACACACACACACACACACACACACACACACACACACACACAGAGTACTATAGGCAGTTCATGATCAAAACTGTCAAAATTAAGGGGTACCAGCTATTGGAAGAAATCACCACCCTTGTGAAAATAGAAAACCCATACCATTACTTGATTGCTTCAACCTTTTGGTTATACTAAGAAGTAAAAATGTGCATGATATTGGGTTTAGGGTTAATTTAATGACCCCAATTTTCGTAATATCAAAATCCCATGAAAAGTTCAGTTTTGAAGATAAGGGCATTTTGGTCATTTTACTATTTTTATTGACTGAATCCAGAAACTTGGTGCTAAAAATGGTACCATTAGATGCATCTCAGAAAAAGGAATCCAACAAGACCAAAATCACCCAAAACGGAGTTAAAATGAGCAAGTTATGGCCCTTTGAAGTTCAAGGGCAAAACTGTAATTTTCACAAAAAGGATTTAACTGCAAAACACAGGGGCCCGTTTTGATACGGGCACCCTTCATCTTCAACCTCTAGAGGGTTATAGAACGGCAGTGATTGGAGGAGAAATCACCGCCATTCTGGAGGTTTCTCCACCGCCATTCAAAGGTAGTGAGAGCCCCCTCCAGAACCCACTCTTAGCTCTATAAATAAAGCTCTTGGGCGCCTCTAATGGCAGCCCAAAACGTTGAAGAAAAATCGTTGAGGAGCAGTGACCTAGAGGGGAAAACAATGAGAAAAACCCAGCAACGAGCCAGGTATGCCCAAGATCCCTCAAAACCCATCTCCATCATAGTTCTAAAATCAATTTCCCTAGGTTATTGCATGAAAAACATGCAAAATGGAGCCTGGGAGAGCCACCAAGGACCCAGGGACGTTCCCTCGACCGCACTGGTTCGACAGGGTCGAACCAGGGTGTCTTGAGGATGCCCCGATCTCCCAGACGACGGAACGTTCCAGTTGGAACGTAACACGTCGACTTCTGTTTGAAAAACCAAACGAGCGTGTCCAGGGACGCGCCCGCAAAAGAGAGGAATGGCAGGAAAACCCGGCGCGTCTGCAGGTGCACGTTGCAGGCGCGCAGCGTACTAGCAAGCCGGGATTTCCGTTTTCTTTAGAAAGGGCGGGCGCATGCCGCTGACACGCAGCGCCCTTGCATTCCATCTTTTCACCCTTAAAGCCCTTATATACGTGTGACACTAAAATGCTTATAACTTGAGATCTAGAGCTCCGATATAGGCACCGCAAAAGGCGTTGTATCTGTGTCGACGATGTGGACACACCAAAACTATAAAATCCCTGATCAAGGCCCAATCAAAGGTGGGAATGACCCTTAGAATAGGATGGTGACGCGTGGCTGCTAGACCTTTGGAAAACTGAGGATACCAAGGCCCAATTAGGACCTTAGAACACCCATAGGGATAGGGAGGGACCCCTAATGCCTAAGTAATAAGACCAATTACTCTAAAACCCATAAAAGATAGGCTAAACTAACCTTGATTCCCCAAACCATGTTCAGGAGCGTCCGAGGACAAAGGGGTTAGCGCAACCTAGTCAGGCAGGTGCTCTATCACTATTAGATTCTTTTAAAAGAACTATTATTTTTTTGAGAACATATGTTTTAAGTATATGACTCGTTTAGCATGACTTAATTCAGCATGCATGTGATAAATGCTTTGTACATAGACATGTTTTGTAAATGATTGCATATACATTATGCACATATATGTTTTGCAAACTATTGCATACATTGCACGATTTGTGAGCATTAAGTTCTTGCAAAAATTGCATGTCCTTGAGGGTTGCCAAAAGACGCTGGAATGCCGATGGCCAGGTAGTTGTGAGGGACCCAAAGAGGACAGGTTTTGAAAAGAGGTTTTGGCTTATTTGATCTTATGTGATTTGGGCTAGAAAGCCCCTGGGTGCTATGCCAAGGGGTCTGGGTTGGCCACCCGGCCTCTACCACTATTAGGTGGATGGGTACCATGCCCAAAAAGAGGCAAGTCCCTACGTCGACTGCATGTGGTGCAGGGGGCTACCACTGGTGTCACGGCACTAGGTCGACGTGTCATAGGCCCCGTGGAGGCTATGACCGAGTGTCCTCAAGTACCTGGGGACCACACGGCGAGGAGGTCGTGGGCATAGTGGACCCTATGGTTTGATGATTTATGTGCATTGCATATGGCATGATATGAGGTTGGTTGACCATACCATACTAGAGATCCATGAGTTGGATTCCATGAAGCATCTTATGCATATCATGATGTTATGATATATATGTATATGATACTTTCGATTTTGGATTATATGATCCTTTAAGTCGTTAGTATTTCAGTTTAATAATGGATTTTAACATCGATGCTGCACTTGAGTATTCAAACATACACATGTTTTGAATGAGCATATGATTTTAAAACATCTCATGCATTATAAAACTAGTAGTGATAGACTCCTACTGAGTATAGTATATACTCACCCTATCCTTAACATTTTTCAAGATAGTTCCACTCACAAATAAACGACGCCTCAGGAGATATTAGTGCTATGAGCAAGTGAATTAAAAAGGAGACAGTTATATATGTAGGTAAACTCTCAACCCTTTGGACATGTATTTGTATTTAATTACAGTTGGGCTATGTGCTATGACTGGATAGACCTGGGGAAAAACATTTATGATTTCTAAAGCTTTTCAAAAACTACCTTGGTTGTTGTGAAAGCAAATGACACTCCGGCTTTTCAAAGTGAATTTCAAATAAAAGATTTTTTCGCTAGACTGCATTGTTTTTCAAATAGGGATCCCGCCTTAGTAATTTAGATTTTTCATTTAAAAATGCATGGGGAAAACTCGGGTCGTCATAGTTAATAGCCAACACCTATGCCAATATGTTGTCTCAAGCCTCGAATCATGGATGAGTATGCCAAAACATTAATAGGACAACCCTAAAAGTGAGCACATACACAAAATATTTAGTATATAGCTAACTGACAAAGTGGTTCAAACCATTAAAGTCTAGGAAGTGACTAGGTGGAAGTAGAAGGTAGAAATCAATGGTTAGTAGTAAAAGACAAAAATTCGATCTTTTTATCGTGCCACTACAAGTAGTCATAGATGAGCAAAGTAGATCTCTTGTTTGATGATTGTTGGGAGTAGGACTGAAGACCCAAAAACCATATGTGAAGAAGTTGTAAGTTCTATCAATAGTTGTATACATCGAATATCAGTAATCTTTAGATCCTACGATTAGCTGAATTTGAGAAAATGGATGATCTCACTAAACTCAAACTTAATCAACCTTCAAGACTAAAGAAATGGATAATTGATTTTCAATTGTAGAGCAGATAAATGTCCTGAACCTAATGGATAGTGTTTCAAATTGTTTCAAGAATACTAAGAACTTATAAAAAAAGAATCTTATGAGTTTGTGGATGAATTCTTTAATGGTAAAGACCTTGGTAACCACATCCAACATCCTTTGTTGCTCTCATCCCAAAGAAGAAAATAACCAATTCCTTCAAAGACTTTAGGCCTATTCGTCTTAACTATAGTTGCTATAAAATTATAGCTAAGGTACTAACAAACAAGATAAAGGGGGCTCTTACAAAGACACAAGCAATCAACATAACTTCAGGGAAGGAACATCATTGATGTGGTATTGATTGCATATGAAATTTTAAACTTGATGAAAAGTCTAAAAAAGGTGGCATTCTATGTAAGATTTGCATGGAAAAGGCTTTTGACAAGGTAGAATGGTAATTAATTGATCATATATGGAAGATATGGATTCAACATGTATCATTTCTAATTTGTTCTTTATTATCATCAATGGCTCACCTCATGGGATCTTCAAAAGCTCTCAAGGAATGAAACAAGGGTGCCCCTTAACCCCTTATTTCTTCTAGTATCCAAGGTCTTTAATAAGATGATGCACATGACATATTCACAAGGCTTGTATATTGGCTTTAAAGTTCTAAACTCCCAATTAATGCTCTCTCTCATTTGAATTATGATGATGATACTCTACTTGTTGCATCAAATTCTAGTTGGCAAAGCACATGAATCAAGTCCTTCGGCAATTTGAAGTTGATATAGGACAGAAGGTGAATTTTCACAAGACTAATGTGTACGTTGTTAACATGGTCCAACATGAAATTAATAACATTACTTTTGATAGGGGCTGCAAGATGCATCTTTTCCTTGCACTTATCTACTTTTACCACTCTCATCTAATAGATATAGCATTGCTTTTATGGGATCTTGTAGTCAAAAGATTCTAAAACAAAATGTCCACATCAAAAGATCATGCCTATCATCAGGGGTAGAGTGACTTTTATAATGTCTTCCCCTACTAACATCCTAGTCTATTAAACACATGGTTCTATTGAAATTCTCTATTGGTGTCATTCAAAATCTAGGGCAGTTCCCTTATAATAGCTTTTAACAAATTAATGATGTTGGCAAATATTGTAAATATTTCAGTTATAATTTTATTGGACTTCATGGAGAACATGTCATACTCATGAATAAGAAAATCAATTATAGTTTCTTTTGACTTGGTTCATACCTTTAGGGTAACCTCTAATTTTTTTAAAGTATCTTGAGCTGATTCATAAGTTGAGATTTCATCGAACTCATTAGCATCAAGTGCACAATAGAGTAAGCTCATAGCCTCATCATCAACATGAGATTTCTTGTGGTTATCTTCACTCTATTCAGTCTTTGGTGTGTAGTGCTCGACACCTTCTCTCATCATAATAGGCTAATAAGGATCTTCTCATTTTCATAGCTCATAACTTCTAGATTTGATAAAATTCTTTATCCTTTCTTTCTAATAACAATAGTTAGTGTGATCAAAGAAAAATGTTCTTGAGTGGACTAACATTCCTTAGGAGTTTTTTCCTATAATTGTTTATTGAACTATTTTGGAGAACTTTTAGCAAACAGATTTTGAAATCTTTTTGAGAATGAACAGTACCTACTCTAATACTAATTGAAAGGTCCAAATAGAGGCGTGGTGAATTTGGCCAAAAAAATGAATTTTGAAAGTGTTCTGTAAGTTTGTGTTCAAAAGAGAAAACAAGCTTTAAAGAACTTTGGCACATAAGTATAACCATAATAGGGATTTATAGTGTTTGGCCAATCAACTAGGATTCATACTTTCACTCTTTAAAGGTATTTACTACCTTGAGCTTTCATTAATAACCACAAGCTTTTATGCACCAATTGATACTATGCTATCTACAAATGAAGGAATTGAATACCTACGAAAATTTAGTCTTCTTACAAACACTTGAAAATCTATCCAAGAAAAGAGAGCTACACTACTCTCAAGTACAATGAGCAAGTTGAAGACAAATCTCTCTCTCTCTCTCTCTCTCTCTCTCTCTCTCTCTCTCTCTCTCTCTCTCTCTCTCTCTCTCTCTCTCTCTCTCTCTCTCTCCCTCTCAATACATTCAATCATAAATACATTGAATAGAGAGAAAGTAAATAAAGAACAAAAAGACTTAGCACAAAAGCTTGAGGGACCTTGCTTGAATAGATAGCTTGTGAGCACTTTCTTAATTTTCAATTTCTCTTCTCATTTTTATCTCCAAATGACTCATATATATAGTTTCAAATTGCAAAAAGATCTATTGGGGACCTTATCTTATCCATTGGAGAGCATCCTCATCTACATAGGAGATAGAAATTCAAATTTAAATTAACTGTTGTCAAACTTGTATCCTATCTAGTCAGTTAATTGTCATTCTAGTCGACTAAATTTCCTTTGTAGTAAAATTTGATCACAGTTGCATGCTCTTCATACCTAATCAACTTATTTTCTACTCAAAAATTGAAATCCATTTGGCTCATTATTTAGTTAACTCGATTCTAGAAGTAAGTCATGTCATTTTATAGAAACAAATTTCATAATAGTCAGATACTGTGACAAGCAAAAATCACCTCAAACTTACTGCAATGGAATAGTCAACTCATGGAAAAGATAGTTATTTTAGCAAGTGATCAACTAATGAGTAAATTTTTTAGTTTTTTTTTATCCAATTGCACTTCTCTTTATTTTGTTGGTTAAACTCAAGATCTCCAAGTCTTGAGAAGAAGCATAAAAATAGTAATCTATATTCCCAAAATAGTTGACTTGATTTCAAACGACTTCTTCCATTTTCTTCTTTCATTTGGCTTACTTGATTTGCCTTTCATTCAATTGGATATGTTGTTAAGTCTTAGTAATTAAGTAGATTTCAATTCTAGTCACCTAAAATTGATTGTGAAACTTAGTCATTTTGCCTAAAAATTAAACCACACCTCTTTTATTCCATTTGTTTCTAATAGAGATACATATTTGCACACTTGAAAACAAGTCCAAATCAATCACAATTGTTTTTTTCTATCATCAAAAGAGAGAGGCTTGGGTCAACACAACGGTCAAAGTCAAGTTTAACCATAAAGCTAAAGTGCTATGAAGACTTTGTTTCTTTACAGTAATGTGGATGTTATGGCTTGAGCACAATCAAATGTGCTTCAAGGGTAAAGCAAAATCTCAAACAATCCTAAATAAAGTAGTCTTAAGAACTACAACTTCATGGGCTTCTCTAAACAGTTCTTTATACACTATAAACTCTATTTTAAGATCTAGAACAGCATCATAGGCGATGTCAAAAGGAAGGATATATGTGCTTGTTACAAAAACCCATGACCAAGTGCTGTTAGTGTACACTCCAATCATGATGGTTTGACCATAATGGACTTATCATCTTGTTATCATTGAAGGTGATTCCCTCAATACCATCAGATGGTTGGGATATAAAAACATAAGGCTCTGAAGATTTTGGGACCTCTTTAATAAAATTGATAGAAGCTTGGAAGATATTGATTATCTCCTATGCATGTTCATAGGTCTGTTAATAGTTCTATAGACAAACTTGACAGAGATGGTGTACTGCTTGAGGAAACTACAATTAGATTCCATGCTATTTCATCAATGCTTCACAATACTTTATAGTGGTGTATTTTTAGAAAATCTTGCTTCTAGTTATCCCAATTTATTGTATTTTTTCTTGGGGTATCTATGTTCATGAGTATGTTTTCTTGTAGCTGTAGATTCCTTCAATCTCCAACTTCTACTTTTGTACTTCTATGGGGCCTTCAATCAATAAAATTACCCTTCTTTCAATAAAAAGAAAAAGAAAAAGTAAATCAAGCTAGTTCGAAAGATAATTACAAAGTGCTCCAAGCAATTGAAATAACTTCAGAAAATCCCCAATCTTTTTAAAGTCCCATTTGTAACTTTAGAGTGTGCTAATAACAGGTTGCATTTGTGAAATTGTATACTCGTTCACCAATTTAAACAAGAATTTACCAAACAATGGTGAATTATTTGTAGTGTCTGGCTGAGCATCTCATATACTATTAGTATATGTAAATATAATTTAATTAAAAATCCAAATTAATAAATTGAATTCAATTCTCAGTTATGACTTTTGTCCGAACTCTTCCAATATGTTTCCCTAAGTACTTCCACAGCCTTGTGATTAAGTGAGTAAATTTGTAGCTAATAAATCCTTATTCCGGGTATAGGGCGTCATTGCTCTAAAATGTTGTTACTAGTATGAGATAAGTTTTATCCTCATTACGAAATTAATGAAAAAATAGAGAGAGAAGGTTAACAGAAAGTCTGATTCCTATAACTGTCAAATAATCCAAAAGATTCATCAATGCATTGAAAGACGCTCACGGGACCGTGTTAAAGTGATCATCCATCTCATGATATGTGGTCAGCCGGTTATTGGGAGTCTGTATCTTGCACAGTTGGTGACCACACATTTTAAACCCTAACATTTTCTTCTTTATTATGTATAGTTCTGTTTCACCGCAGAAGTCCTTTCCCTTGTAGTTTTCATGTAAGAGAGACTTGTGTGAGTGTAGGTCCTCTAAACTTGCCAGGACTCATTGACGAAGCACATAGGAAAAAAGAACACAATATGTGTAATGACTCCAATTTTGTAACATTAAAATCCCAAGTTAGCAATGAAAAGTTCAGTTTTTGAAGATAAGGGTATTTTGGTCAATTCACTATTCACCTTGACTGAACCCAGAAATTTGATCCTGAAAATGTTTCCATTAGGTGCGTCTCGGAAAAAGGAATCCAACAAGACCAAAATCACCCAAAACGGAGTTAAAATGAGCAAGTTATTGCCCTCTGAAGTTCAGGGGCAAAAATGTAATTTTTACTAAAAACGGATTTAGCCTGCAAAACACAGGGGCCCGTTTTGATACGGGCAACCTTCATCTTCAACCCCCTAGAGGGTTCTAGAACGGCGGTGATTAGAGGAGAAATCACCGCCATTCTGGAGGTTTCTCCACCGCCATTCAAGGGCGGTGAGAGCCCCCTCCAAAACCCTCTTATAGCTCTATAAATAGAGCTCTTGGGTGCCTCTAATGGCAGCCCAAAAGCTTAAGGAAAACCCATTTTGGAGAAGCAACCAAGAGGTTATAACTTGCTAATTTTAATAAGGGAATGAAAGTCATGGAAATAAGGGAATGAAAGTCAATGATCAGCTGCTTTCCCCAAGGTTATCTCACCCAGCTCTTATTAGTATGGGCATTGAACTACCATCCAAGGACCCCTATATGTATGTTGAAATAAGGGTTCATCGAAGCATAACCGGGCTTGTACCAGCCAAGCCCCCCCCTAATTAGTAAGGCGGATGAAAATAAGGCAGCGTCAAAATGCCCGCCCCAAGTGATGGCAGATACCTATCTATCTTTACTCTTATAAGGCGAATCAAGCAACATGCCAGGAGAAAAACCCAGTAACGTGCCAGGAGCGTACGAGGACAAAGGGGTTAGCGCAACCTAGCCAAGTAGGTGCTCTATCGCTACTAGACTTTTTGAAAGAGCCATGATTGTTTTATGCATGTTTCAAGTATAAGTTATACAACATGTTTAGCATGACTTAATTCAACATACATATGATAAATGCTTTATGCATAGATACGTTTTGCAAGTAATTGCATATACATTGTGCATAGATATGTTTTGCAAACAAATGCATATATTGCATGATTCGTGAGCATTGAGTTTTTGAAAGATTGCATGTCCTTGAGGGTTACCAAAAGACGCTGGGTAGGTAGTTGTGAGGGCCAAGCAATTGTGAGGGACCCAAAGAGGACAGGTTTTGAAAAGAGGTTTTGGCTTATTTGATCTTATGTGATTTGGGCTAGAAAGCCCCTGGGTGCTATGCCGAGGGGTCTGGGTTGGCCTCCCAGCCTCTACCACTATTAGGTGGATGGGTACCATGCCCAAAAAGGGCATGTCCCTACTTTGACTGCATGTGGTACAGGGGGCTACCACTGGTGTCACGGCACTGGGTC
Organism: Warburgia ugandensis; assembly: GCA_035236585.1. Taxonomy (NCBI): domain Eukaryota; kingdom Viridiplantae; phylum Streptophyta; class Magnoliopsida; order Canellales; family Canellaceae; genus Warburgia; species Warburgia ugandensis. Next base: position 83,896,788 of record CP141126.1, on the reverse strand, counting down.
GAAGTGTCATATGCCCCATGGAGGTATATGATCCTGTGTCCCTAGGTACCCAGGGACCACACGGCGGTGAGGTTGTGGGCATAGTTGGACCCTATGGTCTTGTGGACTTATTTGCATTGCATATGGCATGATATGAGGTTGGTCGACCATACCATACTAGATATCCATGAGTTGGATTCAATGAAGTATCTTATGCATATCATAATGTTATGATATATATGTATATAATACTTTCGATTTGGATTAAGTGATCCTTTAAGTCGTTAGTATTTCAGTTTGACAATGGATTTTAATATCGATATTGAACTTGAGTATTCAGACATGCACATGTTTTGAAAGGGCATATGATTTTAAAACATCTCATGCATTATAAAACTAGTAGTGATAGGCTCCTACTGAGTATAGTATATACTCACCCAATCCTCAACATTTTTCAGACACAAAGTAAATACTTAAGGGCAAGGAACGCTTGTGATAGAAGACACTCAGACTAAGTGCAAGTAAGTAAACCCCTACCTTATCTTTCAATGTTACTTGATTGTAGTTACTCTCTAATAGCTAGGGCTGTGACTAACACTTTCTTGGGAATAATGTTGATTTAAAACTTTGCCATGGCTAGATAATTTGAGAATGTGTTTTGACACTCAGGGTTTTTATGAAGGATTGTTTTCCAAAACAAAAAGATTTTCATGCATTTCATACTTATAAAACAAGAGATCTCACCTTTTTATCAAAATTGGATCATATAAAAACCCAAGTCATCACAGTTGGTATCAGAGCACGGTTTAATGTTACTCACAACCCAGTTATGAGGAGAATAACTTATAAGCAAGTTTCATCCATGAAAGAGTAAGGGGTAATAGGATAACACAAACTAAGGTTTGGTGAATTACCTTGTAATTATAGATGCCTAAGAAGAAAGGAAGCAATGCTCCAAGACCTGACGCCCCACCAGTGGACTCCACTGGGTCGGGCAATGGGATGGCTGAGTTATTCCAACAATTCCTACAGAATATGGGACAATACATGAATAGTCAAATCCAAACTCCTACGACCCGAGATCCTTCCCTTGATAATGTAATAGATAGGACTGAGGTTCAATTAGAAAGGTTTCAGGAATTAGCTCCCTCATTCACAGGAGAAGATGAGGCATATACAGCTGAAAAATGGTTAATTGATATTGGAAAGATATTTAAAGCCATGAACATAGCTGAAGAAAGAAAAGTACCCATGGCCACATTTGTGTTTAGGGGAGAGGCTACCTTTTGGTGGGAAATAGTAGAAAGGACTTATTTTGACCAGCAAGAAACAATAAGATGGGAAGAATTTAAAAAGGTCTTTAATGACAAATGTTATCCTAAACACATAAGAAAACAAAAGGAAAAGGAATTTATGGACTTAGAACAAGGAAATATGACTGTCCAACAGTATGAAAGTTGATTCATTAGCCTCCGAAGATTTGCACCACGTGCTTGTACTGATGAGGAAGATGCGGCAGAAAGATTTGTAGATGGACTCAACCCAGGACTCAGGAACAGAGTTCTAGGTTTCCAACCTTCCACAGTAGCCAAAGCCGTAGAGATGGCCTCCCTATACGAAAAAGATTATCAAAGGAACCAGGCAATAAAAGAAACCAAGAACATCAACACCATGAGAAATAAAGGAAAGAGATCATTTCAATCAGTTGGACCCAGGCCACCTTTTAAGAAGCCGTTTGAAAACAAAGAAAGAAGACCAGACTAGAAGACATTCCCTAAGTGTAACAGGTATCATTCAGGCAAACCATGTCCCATTTCCAACATCACTTTCTATCTTTGTGGAGAATTAGGACATTTTGCTAGAAATTGCCCTAAAAAGAAAGTTGAAGAAGATCAAGATCCAAAAAGCTAAGGACATGTCTTTGCCCTCACTTTTAGTTAAGCCTAGGCTTCAAATGTTGTAGTTGAAGGTACCCATAGAGTTGACGAAGGATCTCAAGCTAGAGACGAGATCAGTTGAGATCTGGAAACGTAAGAGTAAGAAGCTGTGGAACAAGGACATACACTTAGTCAAAGTTTTGTGAAGAAATGTGCACATGGAAGAAGAGACTTGGGAACTGGAGTCAGAAATGCGAGAAAAGTACCCCGGGATCTTTTGACTATATATATTGAAGAATTTCGGGGACAAAATTCCCATAAGGGGGTAAGAATGTAATGACTCCAATTTTGTAACATTAAAATCCCAAGTTAGCAATGAAAAGTTCAGTTTTTGAAGATAAGGGTATTTTGGTCAATTCACTATTCACCTTAACTGAACCCAGAAATTGGATCCTAAAAATGGTTCCATTAGGTGCGCCTCGGAAAAAGGAATCCAACAAGACCAAAATCACCCAAAACGGAGTTAAAATGAGCAAGTTATGGCCCTTTGAAGTTCAGAGGTAAAAATGTAATTTTCACTAAAAAACGGATTTAGGCTGCAAAACACAAGGGCTCATTTCGATACGGGCACCCTTCATCTTCAACCCCCTAGAGGGTTCTAGAACGGTGGTGATTGGAGGAGAAATCACCGCCATTCTGGAGGTTTCTCCACTGCCATTCAAGGGCGGTGAGAGCCCCCTTTAGAACCCTCTTATAGCTCTATAAATAGAGCTCTTGGGCGCCTCTAATGGCAGTCCAAAAGCTTGAGGAAAACCTATTTTGGAGAAGCAACCAAGAGGAGAAACGAGGAGAAAAACCCAGCAACGAGCCAGGAGCGTATGAGGACAAAGGGGTTAGCGCGATCTAGCCAGGTAGGTGCTCTATCACTACTAGACTTTTTGAAAGAGCCATGATTGTTTTATGCATGTTTCAAGTATAAGTTATACAACTTGTTTAGCATGACTTAATTCAGCATACATATGATAAATGCTCTATGCATAGATACGTTTTGCAAGTAATTGCATATACATTGTGCATAGATATGTTTTGCAAACAAATGCATATATTGCATGATTCGTGAGCATTGAGTTTTTTAAAGATTGCATGTCCTTGAGGGTTACCAAAAGACGCTGGAGTGCCCAAAAGACACTGGGTAGGCAGTTGTGAGGGACCCAAAGAGGACAGGTTTTGAAAAAGAGGTTTTTGGCTTGTTTGATCATACATGATTTGGGCTAATAAGCTCATGGGCGCTTGCCAAGAGGTCTGGGGTGGCCTCCCAGCCTCTACCACTATTAGGTGGAAGGGTACCACGCCCAAAAAGGGCATGTCTCTGCTTCGACTGCATGTGGTATAGGGGGCTACCATTGGTGTCATAGCACAGGGTCGAAGTGTCATATGCCCCGTGGAGGTATATGATCCTGTGTCCCTAGGTACCCGAGGACCACACGACGGTGAGGTTGTGGGCATAGTTGGACCCTATGGTCTTGTGGACTTATTTGCATTGCATATGACATGATATGAGGTTGGTCGACTATACCATACTAGATATCCATGAGTTGGATTCAATGAAGCATCTTATGCATATCATAATGTTATGATATATATGTATATAATACTTTCGATTTGGATTAAGTGATCCTTTAAGTCATTAGTATTTCAGTTTGACAATGGATTTGAATATCGATATTGAACTTGAGTATTCAGACATGCACATGTTTTGAAAGAACATATGATTTTAAAACATCTCATGCATTATAAAACTAGTAGTGATAGGCTCCTACTGAGTATAGTATATACTCACCCAATCCTCAACATTTTTTAGACACAAAGTAAATACTTAAGGGCAAGGAACGCTTGTGATAGAAGACACTCAGACTAAGTGCAAGTAAGTAAACCCCTACCTTATCTTTCAATGTTACTTGATTGTAGTTACTCTCTAATAGTTGGGGCTGTGACTAAAACTTTCTTAGGAATAATATTGATTTAAAACTTTGCCATGGCTAGATAATTTGAGAATGTGTTTTGACACTCAGGGTTTTTATGAAGGATTGTTTTCAAAAACAAAAAGATTTTCATGCATTTCATACTTATAAAACAAGAGAACTCGCCTTTTTATCAAAATTGCATCATATAAAAACCTGGGTCGTCACAATATGTGAATGGGAATTGATAAGGACAGCCTAATCAAATAGCCCAAACTAGCATACAAGCGTGATTTGATGATTTTTTGAAGTGTTAAATAGGTTTTACATGAGTGTACTGGATATTTGAATGAGTGTCCTCATCATTTATCTATTTGAATCTCTAGAAAATATTTGTTTGTTTCAACATTTATTCATATGTATACAGCATGTATTAATTTGTTCTCCTTTGCATTGGTAGCTGTTCAGCATTTTGCTAGCTAGGGTTGTGGATGGGACATTAAAACAAACATGAAAATCACTTATCTACATGATTGATGTATTTATTCTGCAAGCTGAAAAAGTTAACTGAATTTGTTAGACGTATAAATATTATTAGTCTATTTCTTATTAGCTAAGAATTTAGATTGAATGGGAATTCAACGTGGTGTGAGAGTTATGAATTTGATTCGTAAGATTCCATATTAATTTTCAATCTTGGATAGATAAACCTTTGCTTGGGTCCACCTACTAAAGCCTAAAAAAAGGCCATTTTACATGAGGGAATGTATTAGACATATAAATATTGTTGGTCTAACAAAGCTCACTAATCTCATGATCTAAACCATTAATTTGCTGAGAATGGTTAAAACAAAAGTCTCAGTCATCGGATGATTTACATTGTTGCTTTTGAAACTGTTAAGACATTTATAAAGGTCGAGGAAGAATTACAAGGCCACGCCGGGACTACCAAAATACGCAAATGATGTCGAGGCTACACGCTTTGCTCACAAGCTCATCAGTCAAACTCGGTACACAAGTTATTTTAAGCTGTTGGTGGATATAGACTCCTAGGCTTTTCATTTCTAAACACCTTGATGCTTAGATTTTTGTAATGGGTTTGAATAAAAGGGTTTTTTTTTTTTTTTGGTTTATAATATTTTTGAATAAAATGGGTAAGAATTCTAGGAGCTGATCCCTCGCGTTATCCTTAAAAAGCTCCTTGGAGACTAGGGGCAAAAAGTAACTGCTGTTCAGATTTATTACATGTACATGCCAGCCTCAACATTGCTACAAAGTGAACTTTGATAATTGTGGCAATTGGAGCATGGTCGGATTTTGAGGAACTCTAACGAGGTTAATATTTCAAAGGTATCTGTTCTTGGTCACTTACACTGAAGAGGTTCATCCAAGTTTATCTCATGGATCACATCCGACACCATTCCACCGTGGAAATTATTGTCTACTCTTGATGAGAATAAAGAAGCCATCATCTTCATTCACCCCCAAGGTTGGTGAATTCGGAAACGGGAGGCTTAGCAAGAGAATGTGTTCACTTGATCAAGCTGCATGTAATTGTCTTGGTTCTTGCTTGGAGATTACGAACTCTTTTTTCAAATGGTTGTCTTGTAATATCTTCTCGATCTTTTGATTGATAAGATTACAACTTGCATTACGATTCAAAAAAAAAAAAACTATGTGCCAGCTTTAAGTTAGATGATCCAAATGTTAGTCGTAGCTGTTAGGATCAAACACACAATCACACAGAAACACAAGATTTTACGTGGTTTGGCTATGTGTATAGCCTACTACGTCTACGAGAGGATGGGGAACAATCCACTATATGAGAAGGTTTACAACTCAAGGATGGCTTTGGCTCTGCCTTTGAATCCTATTTATAGAGATCAGAGGAGAGTTAGACATATTCTACTAGAATACAATTTCTATCTCCTTTTCCTCTTCTAATAAGGACTCCTAATCAAACTCTAACCTATTCCTTATCTTGCAGGAATCTTTGGGTAGTTATGGGGATGGACATCATCAATTCTGCCCTCCATCCCCATGCCATACTTCACTAGTCTGAACTCATGCCTGCTATGTTTTTACATAGCAACAGCTTCTCATAGGTTGCCACCTTTGTTAATAATCTGCAGGGTTCTCATCAGTGTGAATCTTTTCCAGCTTTAGCATCTATTCTTTTGTCACCTCTCGTATCCAGTGATACCATATGTCGGTGTGCTTGGTGGCCTGTGATACATTGAGTTCTTACTTAGGTCTAGAGCACTTTGACTATCACAATATATCTTATATTCTTCTTATGTGATATCAAGCTCCTGAAGAAACCGCTTTATCTACAACATTTCCTTGCCTACTTCAGCTACGGCAATATATTCAGCTTCTATTGTCAATAGAGCTACACACTTTTGTAACTTGGACTACCATGATACAGCTCTCCCTACAAAAGTGAAAATAAACCCTGATGTTGACTTTCTTCCATCAAGATCTCTAGCCATATTAGCATCTGTGTAACCTTCCAGGAGTGTATATGTACTTCCGAAGCATAGGCACAACTTAGAGGTGCCCTTCATGTACTATAGTATCCATTTCACGGCTTTCCAATGATCTTTGCCTGGATTTGAAAGAAATCTGCTCATGACTCCTATTGCATGAGCAATATCTGGCCTAGTACATACCATCTCATCCCCGTAAGGAAGTAGAGCGCAGTGAAACAATTCCGTCGTTTGGTCGAAGGGGACAGGTTAGTAGCTTCAGGATAACCCGAGTAGTGAAACTGAAGTAGGGTTCAGGCCAATCGATCCTATTTCGATTATACAACTGGGTTCTAAACCAAAAAAGGGCATTTGAGAACTTGAAATGAAAAAATAGGCTTTGATCGGTCAACAAAATGCTCTGCTTTCAAGCCCGATAGGTCATTTTCTTTCTAGTTAAAAGCTATTCAGGCATCTGGGTTTAGTCAACTAAGTAAAGTATACCTTATCACTACACGCTTTCGATATCTCTGTCTCCCATCGTAGGCCCGCCAATGAGAGTCTCGTCAACCATTCCTTTCCTGTAAGTCGAGTCACTACGTACCTATGATTTAAAGTCAGCTACCGATCGGTGGCCTCTTCTTGTCTTATTTAGGATAATGACCTACCTCTGGTCTTTCGCGTCGGCTGTGGTTAATTCAGCTCTGGTGTGCAACATCTTCACATCATGTACATCAAACTCCCAATTGTTGATGAGTAGGAAATCATAGCCATCTTATCTGTTTCCTGTGGTGTTGAGGGACACATCTTCTTGCTTAATTTGAAATGATTTCTTAGTGGAGTGTTGACTGGCTTGGCACTCCCCATGTCGAACCTCTTGATTACTCGTTCAACATATTTTTCTTGTGATAGCCACAACTTTCTTGCTTTCCTATTGCATGTGATCTTCATCCCCAAAATTTGCTATCCTGCTCGTAAGTCTTTCATGTCAAAAGACTTAAAATAACTCTCTCTTCAACCTATTGATCATGGTCAGATTTGATCCAACTATCAACATATCATCTACATAGAGTAGTAGAATGACGAACTTACCCTCAGATAATCTTTGGACATATATACACTGATCTGCAGCTATTCTTTTGAAACCTTGACTCATCATGAATGAGTCAAACTTCTTATACCATTGTCTTGGCACTTGCTTGAGGTCATAGAGACTTTTCCTCAACTTGCATACTAGATGCTCCTTCTTTTCGACTTTGAAACCCTTTAGTTGTTCCATGTATATCTCCTCCTCTAGATCTCCATGAAGAAAAGCTGTCTTGACATCTATCTATTCAAGCTCCAAGTTGTGTCTTGCCACTAATCCAAGTATAATCATGATTGATGTCATCTTCACTACTGGTGAGAAGATCTCATCAAAGTCTATTCCTTTCATCTGCTCAAAACCTTTGACGACCAATTGCGCTTTGTACTTGACTAGTTCTTCATTGCCTCCTCTTTTCACCTTGAAGACCCACTTGTTCTTTAGTGCTCTTTTACCCTTAGGAAGTGATACTAACTCATATGTCTGATTTTTCTTTAATGAGCTAATTTCTTCTTGCATAGCTTGCACCAATTTGTCCTTGTTTGCATGCGCTAGAGCTTGTTGAAAATTCTCGGGCTCCCCTCATCATTGAGCATGATGTATTCTAATTCAGAATACTTTTGTGATGGAATCAGAATATATCCTCTTATTGACATCTTTGGATGAGCTTCTACTTCAGGCTGAGGTGATAATTCAACATCTAATGTCGTAACATCTTTTGGTACAGGGAGTTGTTGCTCCCCCTACTCAAGCTCCTCTACCTTTGGTTTAGCTTCTGGTGTAGCTTTTGAGTCAATCTAAATAGGTGCTGAGTCTAGTATTAGAGGTGAAGTGCTAATATCTTTAGCCTTTCTTGAATCTTCATAGAACTGATTCTCCCGAAATATTACATCTCTACTTTGGATGATTCTTCCTGTCTTAAGGTCTTACAATCTGTATCCGAATTCTTCATCTCCGTACCCAATGAAGATAAATGGGGTAGATTTCAAGTCTAGCTTTTGTCTCATCTCTTTAGATACATGTGCAAAGGCTTTGCACCCGAATACTCTCAGGTGTGCATAGGTCACTTTCTTTTCAGGTCACTTCTATTCTGAAACTTTGAAGTCAGGTGGTACTGATGGTGACCTGTTGACCAAGTAGTAAGCGGTCTTCATAACTTCACCCTAGAATGACTTAGCTAGCTTACCCATACTAGGCATGCATATTACTCTCTCCAGAATGGTTCAGCTCATTCTCTTAGCTACTCCATTGGGGGCACGTAGAGTTGTCTTCTCGTGTCAAATGCTGTGTGCTGCACAATATGCCCTGAACTCTTTTGATGTGTGTTCTCCTCCATTGTCTGTTCTAAGGCTCTTGAGCTTCTTTATAGTTTGTCATTCCACCATCACGTGGAATCTTTTGAAGCATTCAAATACCTGTTCTTTATTCTTTACAAAGTATACCCATACCCTCCTAAATGCATCGTCTATAAAGGTTACAAAATATTTCTTCCCGCCCAGCGACTCTACTTCCATGGGGCCACATACATTCGAGTACACTAAACTCAAGATTTCATTTCTTTTTTTACTAAAAGAGAGAAGGCAACTCTTTGTTGCTTGCCAAATAAACAATAATTGAATGGATTAAGGGCTATGCCTTTGGCTAGTTTGATGAGCTGCTTCTTTGCAAGTATGAACAGACCATGTGGCTAAGTCTTTTATGCTAAAGGTTTGGTGATCCTTCATCCTCCACTGCGTTAAGCTGTCTTTATATATTCTTGTGTGGGTCTTGTACAGTGTACTACATACGTGTCCTTTTGCTACGATCATCGTGTCTTTTATCAGTTTTCAGGTACTGTTGCCAAAGTAGTTGGTGTAGCCTTGTCTGTCAAGAGGCAGGATTGAGATCAGGTTTAGTCTGAGTTCTTGTATGTGTCGCGCATCCTTAAGTGCTACTGTGCAGCCCATGTTCGTCTTTATCTGCACATCACCGATTCGAACTATTCTTGAGGAACTGTCATTCCCCATCTACACAATGCCAAAGTCTCTTTTTTTGTATGTGATGAAGAAGTCCTTGTGTGGAGTGGCGTGATAAGAAGTTGTTGTGTCTATACCCACTTTGCTTCACTCTTGACTACGTGCAGGCATGACTCCTCCTTAGTAGTGAGAATTGATATGTCTTGAGCAGTGGTGACTAGTGTCTCACCATTGTCTTCCTTTGGCTTGTCATGACCCATCTCTTTCTTCAGTTTTCGACAGTCTCTTCCCATATGTCCTGGAATGTTGCAGTGGTAACACTTGAACTATCCTTTAGGTTGACTTTTTGATCTATTGTGTGTCTGCAATCTCCCTCTTAGTCTGCTCTTGCTCTTCCCCCTGTGTCTATCTCTCCCAGTGTGCATGTTTTTTATTACCAGGGCATGTGCCTAGGTTATGTCAGCTTCTTTCCTTCTAGTCTCCTCGTTGAATAGCGCATCTTTGACCATAGCTATGGTCAACTTTCCTTCTGGTACTAAGTTGTTGAGTGAAATTACCACTGTCTCCCAGCTTTTAGGTAGTGAGCTCAACAATAGTAGAGCTTGCCATTCATCTCCAAGTTATAATGCACTGTTCTTAGCTGATTTACCATATTTTGAAATTCATTAGTATGTTGAGCCATAGTCAACCCCCTCCTTAGCTTTAGGATGGCAATCCTTTTTATCAACAAGGCCTTGTTTTGAATGGTCTTAGCCTGATACATATTCTCTAACCTTTTCCACAGAATATAGGCATTTTCTTTTTGAGGAACATGGTGAAATACGCTATGATCAATCCATTGTCGGATCTGACCTATGGTTTTCTTATTCATTTTTATCCAGTCTTTTTAAGAAACTCCCTCGGGTCTTTTTCCATGATCATCTAAGGTGTCATGAAGATCTTTGCAGTGCAAAAGATCTTTCATTTTAGGTTTTCACAGCGTATAATTTGTGGCATTTAATTTTATCGTGGCTCCAGTCACAATATTCCCAGAATTGGTCTCCTCCATAGTTTCAAACTTTATTTCTACTTTTTTTATTTATTAGAATTAGGAGGAATGGAGTGTACGGATGAGTCTAGAATAGTCAAAAACCTTAGGAAGGGTATTTTTAACAATTTGAGGGGTGCCCTAAATTTTCTATTCAGGAGGGGTGTCTTTAGTGGGGTGCTAAATTAGCACGTAGGAGTGCCCTCTATAATTTCAGGCGGTACTGATTTAGTCCATAGAAGGGGTGTTGAGAACAATTTTTCCAGTGCATTATTTCAGGCCGCTAGGGCATGTCATTATCAAACAAAGCCCTATTGTTTTAAGCATAGTATAAAAGGATAAGTTTAGAAACCTTAACCTCTTTTCCCCCTTTCTCTTCTCTCCTCTTAGTGCAACGTGTGGTAGCTTGCTACGTTGCTTCTTGAGGTTGAGGTAGTGTCTTGCTACCTCCCTTGGTTGAGACGGTGATATGCTAAGTTGCCTCCCTAGGTTAGAGCAGCGTCTAGCTAAGCAGCCTCCTCCTACGATTTGTAATCGGTGTTTGGTGTGGATCTCCCTTAGCAATGCAGTGAATGGAGCTCAATGGAGAGATTGGAGTTCAACGTGGATATCGCAGCTTGACGGTCATACATAAGTCTTTCCTCGCCTTTTATGTTTTTTTTTTTTTTTTTCTCTTTAGGTCTGTTAGAGCTAGGTTTTCAGTCTGTTTTTCACCGATCAGCCGAAACCCTATTTCTCTTCTTCTTCTTCCCTCGGAGCTCAGAGCCAGCTATCATAGCAGGTCTTCCTTTCTTTGTCTCTCTGTGCCGGCTAAAGACACATGAGGGTTCCAGTCAAGTTTTTCCACTAGCTAGCCAAAGCCCCACCCTTGCTTTTTTTTTTTTTTTTCTTTCTTCTTCCTTTTCTTCTTCATCGACTTGTGATTTACTGAGAGGATTACTAGCTGGTCCCTTTTCTCAAGAAGGATGATCGTGATTGATCTTCTCTCTCCCTCTGTGCCGACAATAGAACCAAAAAAGGGTTCCAGTCAGGTTTCTTTCTGGCCAGTCGGAACCCTAGAGCCCCCTCTTTGTTTTGTTTTTCAGGTGACAATCCCATCAGGGAACGGATTCTCCGATCTGGGTCGCATGATCTAGGTTGTGCAATCTAGATTGCATGATCTGTGTAGTGCGATCTAAGTCGCATGATCGAGATTGTGCAATCTGGTCGTTCTCTTGTTAGATGATCTAGACCGTCAGATCTAGGGTTTCCTATGATCTGGGCTTCTACTTGGCCTAGATCTGAACATGATCTGGGCTGGACTTGCCTGGGTCCAAACATAGTCTGGGCTGCACTTGTTTGGGCTTGGACTTGATCTGGGCCGCTCCTACCTGGGCTTGAACGTGGATCTGGGCCGCACTTGGGCGAGTCTAAATGTGGATCTGGGTTGCACCTAGCCTGATTCTGAACTTAGATCTGGGTCGCTCCTGGCCCAGGTCTAGTCAATCTCCTACGTCACCGGATCTGATCCGACAGTCTTCTTCTGTGTTCACCCGCTCTAATACCACTTGTTAGTCATAGTTGTTAGGATCAAATGCACAATCACACAAATCACTCAGAAACACAAGATTTTACGTGGTTTAGCTATGTATATAGCCTACGTCCATGAGAGGAGGAAGGGGAACAATCCACTATAGGAGAAGGTTTACAACTCAAGGATGGCTTTGGCTCTGCCTCTGAATCCTATTTATAGAGATCATAGGAGAGCTAGACGTATTCTACTAGAATACAATTTCTATCTTTTTTTCCTTTTCTGATTAGGACTTCTAATCAGACTCCTAATCAAACTCTAACCTATTCCTTATTTGCCGGAATCTTCAGGTAGTTATGGGGATGGACATCATCACCAAATCCTTCATTTCTTGGGCCATCTCAGATAGGCCATAGACAAAATCTTCTGTAGTAAATAAGCCTAACCACTATAACTCCGTAGAAGATAATGAACGGCTCGAAAGTTCTAATAGAAAATGTAGAAATTTTTTAAATAACCAAGGGTTGACATCATTCAAGAAAAAAGTTAGGTTTCTGAGCAGTTTGGCACATTTAAATCCATATACTCATTTACTAGAGTAGACACTACGAACCGTCAAAACAGTTTCCCATTTGGTGCCTGACTTTTTTCCACAACACAACTTCAACAAAAAATGGAGAATCTGCACCAGAAGAGATAAATAAATGGTTTAAACCGTAAAGCATGCTGACCCACTTGTACCGCCGATAATCTTCCAAATGAAGATCATGCTTCTCACGGGATGGGTCTTTTTCAAGAGTTCTTATGAGGTAGATGCAGGCATTTACTCTCCGAAAGTTACTAGAGGGCAAAAGTACAAATGGGTTCTGCTCTTTTTAGTGATCAATATGGTCTATCCGGTAGTCTGTGCTATGGATGAGCCAAGCGCCATTAATAGGCCAATCAGACAATTCTAAGACTGATTTTTGGCCTTTGAACGAGGAGGTAGAAATAAAACTGCATGCAACGGCCTGGATTTACCATCAAATCCGACTCGTTCAACAGCGAAGAACTGTGGAGGACTCATCCACGTAGACCGTAATCTACATGATAAATGGTTTGGATCATTTAAAGAATAAGTCCTACGTGTACATTTCCCCCCTAATATATATAATAACTCCCTTTTTAATCATAACAAGGAGCGAAACTCTTGCGATGTAGCTGGAATTATGGAATTATTTACTATAATTTTGTTAATTATGACGCCAATTTTTGTAGAAAGAAAGGGATTGCAGGTGCAGACGAGTTGGTAATACAATACAAGGGACAAAAAACGGCCACATATTATTTTTTACGGCTGGTCGAAAGGGAAAGGTCGAAGGGCCCATGTTTGTCTTTAAATGCATGTGAGACGAGAAGAATAAAGATGCCCAAAAAGACAGAAAACAGAAAGGCTTCCTCTACTAGCTGAAGCAAGGAAGAAAGAGTGGTCAAACTCGGGCGAGAGAAAGTAAGGGAAGAACGGGCTGCCGTTTTGGCTTAGCAGATTTGTAATAAAAAATAAAATGGTTTCACGTTTCACCATAAAGAAATTCTTTAAAAACAGAGCCCTTATATTGTTATATTTGACTCGCGCATTCTCCAGCCCGCGAAAAGAAAAACACAGAGCGATGCAAGTTGAGAAAGCTGTCTTCCTTGAAAACATGATTTCCTGTCTTAAAGCTTCTCAACTCTTACATGCATTACATAAAAAGAAACCTGACTATGTCAAATGGACTGTTTGATAGCAGTAAACAAATAGGTAGGAGAACAAACTGATATTACGCTCCTTTGCTTTGATACATGCACCCGTTTCCTTTTTGTGCAACTCCGATTTTTATTTAAAAGGGCTTTTAACCTTTTTCTCAAATTAGAAGCATTAACTACCGAATTTTGGATTAGGAATTAAACATGAGGGCAAAACATTTCGTTTTTTTCATTAAATTAAACATACAGCCATGCACAATCTCAAACCTTGTCACCCACATGAGAGACTCCTTGTGTTGCTTTGCTTGGAGGCTTCGGTGCCATGAAGGCAAAAGATTGTAAAATTCAAGAAACACTTGGGAAATATCAGAAAGCAGTTGGAAAAAACATTATAGGCTGTAAATTTATTCTTCTAATTTGCATTTGTAACCTTGATTTTTACATAATATTTGAGAATTTGACAAAATGTTCATCAATTTTTAATTTATTCATAGATTTATGTTTAATTTAATACATTTGCAATAAATTGGAAGTCAATAAGAACTTTTGATTATTTGAAAAAATTAGAAAACAAAAATGAACTATTTCTCATTAAAAAATTCAAATTATTCAAGGTCTTTTGTAGCTTTGCTTAGAAATAGAGCTTCCTTATAGATGACATATTGGATTATTCAAACATATTTTTGAGTTATTAAATATTGATAGAAGGAATTCACCAGCAATAACAATTTGAAGATGCTAGGTTCAAGCATTTAGTCGAGTCGTTCAACAACCTCCTCACCACCCAAGTGGCTGTGGGTTAGGTTACTCACTATTCAACAAAAATGATAATAAATAAATTAAAAGTAATATTAGAAATCATGCATAAAATTGTATTTGATGAATCTCAGTTGAGAGGCACACTTATTCATCTTCTTGAAGATAATTACAGCCTTTCAAAATGTGTAAGGATTATTATAGCACTATCTTAGGGATACAATCAAGCCAAACTCGATTTGTCCCTCAATTGATTTATGCAATTAGGATTAGTATGCACTTTAGACTCCAAATAAATGCCACAAAATCATTTTCTCAAATGAAACTATGAAAACAAATCTCTATCAAACACTCGAGAATAGAGATATTAAAAGTCAATAAGAAAGAGATTTAGATAATAAGAAGAAGAGAGATCTTAATTAATCAATTAAGCCAATATTCAGAGGTCATGAAAGATGACAATAAGAGAGATCTTAGCCAATCAGTGAAGACAATATTTAGAGGTCTTGAAAGAATACCAAAAGAAAAATCTTTGTTAATCAGACAAGACAATATTCAAAAGTGTTGAAATATGATAAGTAGAGAAAACTCAGTCAAACGATTAAGACAACATTCATAGGTCTTGAAAGATGACAAGAAGAAAAATCTTTATAAAAAGACTCTTAGAACTAGAAAGAGAAGGAGGTAATGTATTAGTGTGTTGAAGAATGGCCTGGGCTCCCCTATATATAATGGAACCTTGCTTGGCCATCTAGCAACTTTGCTTGATCCTAAATCCTCTCTAACATTACTTGGTCGACAAGTGTTGAATATGGACAAAAATAAGTCCAGGTCAGTAGATTATTTTAAATCTAGTTTCTTTTCAATGTAGAATACCAACTAGGATTATTTATTCACATAGATCTTGTTTCCTGGTCCAAGTAGGATAATGATTCTTTCCTTATTTTGTGTGGGATAATGCTAATTTCCCATTCACATAGTTCTAGTTTGGCTTTCTATGTAAGATACCAATTCTAGTTTCCCATTTACATGGATCTAATTTCTTTTTGGGCTAAGATGGTTCCTATCAATGTATTTAACTTAAAGCAAAATCTAGTAATCCCCAATTATCTTATGTTGGAAACAACTCGAGGAGATTTCCTTATTGACTTTTTTAAATTAAAAACAACAAAACATGAATATCAACAAGTCAAGGAGCCACTTTGCTTGAAACCATGAGAATCTCCTCATGGTCAGATGTACGAAGATGGGTCCAAAAATCTCCACAATAATGAGCTTGACCTTTCATGCTTCCCCCATGGATCTTTCACAAAACTTATAATCCCTTAAAGTAGATGTTATTCAAGATTTAAAATAGTTCTTAATGAGTTTAAATAAAATAAGAAAAATGTAGTATTAATATAGAAATGAAACTAAAGAAGATTATACATTTAACAAAATCTGTGTATAAGATAAAGTGAACAATGTCTTGAACTTTCTCCTCGTGTATACAATTCAAGAAATATCATGGCAACAAGTGAATCGAGTTTTGAACTCCTACCTTAAGGAGACAATCTATCACACCAGTGTCCTAAAATTAGGTTAAAACAAGAATCAACTCATTAATCTTCTTAGAATCAGTGAAACAAGATAGGCAAGGCAAAACTAAGCAAGTGGGCCCCACATGAGTTTAGATGCAAATTGAAGGCAGTTTTGGGTAAATTTTGAATCCTTAGAACTTGTTAAATTTTATATCTTGTTAAGGATTAGATAACTTCAAATTTCATTTGGATTCATAGAAAAATGTGAGCAACCTTATTTCAAAGTGAAAATTTTATGGAAATTCAAGTAATTATAAAATAAATTAAAAAATAAATTAAAAACATTAAAATCTGATGATGAAAGCTTAATTATTGGATTGTATTGGATGAGAGTTTGTGAACGACACTAAGAATACGTAAAACGAAGACTAGGACTGAAAATTCAAAATTTTTACAAATGAAAGGGGGTCCAAATTGATAATGCCACCCCCTATGCTAACTCTTTTGCACAGTGTCATAAGGAAGTGAGTTGACACATGGGAGTCAGACTCGCCACATGGACTCAACCACCCCCTCCACGTGTTGTAGATGGAAAACAAGGGAAAAGTCACTGACGACTTTCCCCCTGCCATTTTTCTCCTCCACCACTTGACTGATCGAAACAAAAACTCTAGCATACAAGACCCTATAATGGCATCTTCCCCCACCTCGGTGTGTAATAGCTCCCCTATCCTCCTCCTTCAGGACTGCATGGTAATTTTCCCCTTATCTTCTTCTTTGGCATCAAGGGAAGCCAACATCGTCATTTCCTACTCTTTACCAGGAAGCTTTCTCCTTAGATCATCCCACTCCATCTCTCTCTCTCTCTCTCTCTCTCTCTCTCTCTCTCTCTCTCTCTCTCATTTTTGCTTTGTAACTCACCATACAAGTAAGCGTGGAACAGATGACCAGCCAGACATGCAACGGATTGCACCCGTGATATCTTATGCACAGTTGACTATATTGTAGGTAAATCCTCTTCCTTTCCTTGAATTTTGTTTCTTCCTTCTTTCACCCTCCTAGTTATTCCCAAACCACTGATCTTATTACTGTCTCCATTTTTAGGTGACGAGAATGGTGAGAAAACTGACTGGTTTGAAAAACACAATAAGTACAATGGTGTCTTATCAATTATCAAAACCATTCATTATGTTCCTTATGTGATTACCAGTAAAATGCCTTTGGTTTCATAAAATCTGTCAAGTAATGATGTTGAAATTTGAGAAAAAATAATGACAACAACAACTTTAAAAACCATTGAAAAATTCAGCCAAAAACTATGGTTTTGGTAAAAATTGAAATCTGAAAACATTAAGAAAACAAAAATTCAGCCAATTTTGAGCATTCCCATGTAAAATTTTTACAAAAAAGGTATTGTTTGTGTCACTGGCGACAATTGAAATCTAGTTACCTTCTCTGGTGACAGTGACATTTTCTGATGAACCCTTAAAAATGTGAAAATTTTGAATTTTTGTGATTTAGATAAATCACACCTTATCATTTCATCTGTGAAGATGGATCGTCTATCAAGAATCAATTAGTCCTTCTATTTTTTTATTGACAACTTGGTAGGACTTCAATTACCCATTAGCATCAAACTATTAAAAATATGATCGGAAGGTAGGTTTGTGTAGAATATGACTTCAATTACCCATCAGTAATGAGTTGTAACAAAAATGACAAATTTTGAATGCTATTTGGACGATATTGATAATTAATTTATGAGTTATACTTACAACTCAAGCAAGGACCCTAAACTCTTCTTTATCCTTAAATTCTTGTTAATCTGTTCACTTGAAATTAACACTATGAATGTGTAGAATAAATAGATTGTCATATTGGTTGAATGGATGATATGAATTGCAATTACTGATTGTAATTGTCATATGATATTCTAATTAACTATGCTTAACTGTTATGATGATGCAAATTGTGATAAAATGGTCAAATCCAAGATGGTAAACCTTGAGGGAGATGACTACTTGATCGTTGTGATGATCTCATACTTGTTTATTATTGCTGAGAAAATAATCAAATGAAATACATTCCTATATGGTTTTATCTGAATGTTATGCTTATGGTTTTGCATTTTGAATTTGGAATAAAGTTCATAACTTTGTTACTCATCTGTTGAAATGGAAATGAATGTCTTGTGATTGGACATGAATGGGAAGTTGATATTGCATGGGTTTATTTGCATGTTATGGTTATTGCTTCATACTTTGTTGATGACTGGTTAAAATGGAAATGAATGTTCCATGGTTGGATATGAATGTGCAGTTGAGCCAAGCTCAACAAGGATGGTAAGATACAGGTTTAGTTCTTTTTCCTTATTAGGCTTAGCAGCTCAACTTATTAATTTTTAGGTGCCAGTCAAGCTGACAAAGGGAACGCTCTTGATAAAAATGAACGAAGCCTGACTAAGTGATGATGCCACATTTTGCACTATATATGTATGTCAGTGATGAGTATGAGCTATGCTCTATTATCTAATGAGTAACCCTATCCATCTATTTCTAACATTCTGTATATTTTATGTTGATGATGTGTGCATGGGATTTAGTTAAAAATTTAAGTTAACAAGTAAAGGCTTTAGTAATTTACTACGATGAATTGTGTGGAGACTGAGTTTCCTATAGATGTTGTAGAATTATTATACTATCTATTAAGTGAATCACATTGAATGGATTAAATGCATAAGTTCAAAAAATAGGGGAGACTCTGCCAAAATTTTGGTAGAATTAAGCAGTTAAAAATTTTCATTATCTAAACCATGACTTGCACAGGATAAGCATTTAGCTCTCTCAATACTTCTACTATGATAAAAAAAAAGCGATGTAGGCTTCACTCTAGCGAATCATTATTGTTTGATTACATTAAATCGTAGTGTTTGATTACTTTAAACCGTAGCCTTGGGGATTGGGGTTGTGACAACTTGGTATTAGAGCACGGTGGTAGGTCACTTGGGGAAAAACTTGTTTTCCTAGATTAAAATTTCCTTTTATAGTGGAAATGTTTGTACTTGATGTCTAGGATGTACTAAAATTGACTCTCGATGTCTATCAACTTGTTTGATAGGTTGATTAACTGTATCTGTTTGATATATTGAAAAGGCACATGCATGGTTGGGACTATAAGCGATGTTTTTAGTTGGAGTGGATCAACGTTGTGTGCATGTGATCTTGTACAAGAAGCTTTTGCTAGATGGCACCATCTACGAATAGTATTGGACCAAATGAATGTTGTACTTGGGAAGTCTCACTCACATAGTAGTAAGGACAAGAGGAGGGAGAGATATCCTTTGAAGGTGCACAGTGCTTAGGCATGTTCTCTAACTTTTGGAATAGCTGGTAAGACTTGTTTTAATTGTGGCCAATAAGGCCATTTTAGGAGGGATTTCCTTAGGCTTGGGAGCAACAAAGGCATTGTGCTAGTAGGCCATGTGACGACCCGGGTTTTCCCATGCATTTTTAAATGCAAGATTTAAATTCCTAAGGTAGGATGCATCCCTATTTGAAAAACATTTTATAAAAACCATGCAATGCAATGGAAAATCTTTGGTTTTAAACTCATTTTTAAAACCCCGAGTGTCATTTGCTTTTACAACAACCAAAGTAGTTTTTGAAAAACTTCAGAAATCATAAATGTTTTCCCAGGTCTATTCCAGTCATAGCTCACAGCCCAACTATAAATAAATACAAATACATGTCCAAAGGGTAGAGTGTTTACTTACATGTATAATTGTCTCCTTTTGATTTTTCTTGCTCGTAGCACTAACATAGGTGTCCTCTACTCGTGGATGGAACTATCCTGAAAAATGTTAAGGATAGGGTGAGTATATACTATACTCAGTAGGAGTCTATCACTACTAGTTTTACAATGCATGCTACATTTAAAATCATATGCTCTTTAAAACATGTGCATGTTCGAATAATCATGTTAAATATTGATATCAAAAACCATTGTCGAATTGGAATACTAATGACTTAAAGAATTGCACAAACCAGGTCGAAAGTATCATATATATTATAAACATAATGATATGCATAAGATGCTCCACTGAATCCAACTCATGCCATATGCAATGCAAGTAAATCCATGAAACCATAGGGCCCAAACTATGCCCACGACCTCACCGCCGTGTGGTCCCCGGGTACCTGAGGACATAGCGTCATAGCCTCCATGGGGCATATGACACGTCGACCTAGTGCCGTGACACCAGTGGTAGCCCCCTATACCACATGCAGTTGACATAGGGACATGCCCTTTTTGGGCGTGGTACCCATTCCACCTAGTAGTAGTAGAGGCTGGGTGGCCAACCTAGACCCCTCGGCATAGCGCCCACGAGCTTACTAGCCCAAATCATATAAGATCAAACAAGCGAAAAAGCTCTTTTTCAAAACATGTCCTCTTTGGGTCCCTCACAACTGCCTGGCCCTCACAACTGCTTACCCAGCGTCTTTTGGGCACTCCAGCGTCTTTTGGTAACCCTCAAGGACATGCAATTTTTCAAGAACTCAATGCTCACAAATCATGCAATATATGCATTTGTTTGCAAAACATATCTATGCATAATATCTATGCAATTATTTGCAAAACATATCTATGCATAATGTATATGCAATTATTTGCAAAACTTATCTATGCATAAAGCATTTATCATATGTACGTTGAATTAAGTCATATACTTATACTTAAAACATGCAAAATCAAAAGTCTAGTAGCGATAGAGCACCTACCTCAAAGTCTCCTTGAGTCGTGTCCTTTATCACTCAACCCGTCCTTGGGTCTCATTTATAAAATCCTGGGTATGAATGGATACAAGGAGTCCTTATTAATTTCAATCCATTTAGACATTAGATTGCTAGCTCTGCCTATTGGGGTCCATGGTCCTTGCCTAATTCATTGTCAGGCTGGATCCTATGATGTGGATCTACTATTCCATGGTTAACTCTGTAAATTGTCCTCTAATCCTAACTTTAAAGTCTCATTAGGTCCGCGTGTCCTAGTTCCTAGGACACCCGTGCATCCTAGTTGAACCGCAACCGCCTCACATGCGTGTGCGCCTAAAGGCCATGCCAGGGACCGCATTTTGCATACGTACATGCATGCTCAAGTGACGCGCTATGGCGCGCATCCTGGATGGCGCCTCACGGATGCACCTTTGGTGTAGCATGGTGTGTCTCAGCTCCCAAGGCACCCCGTACATCCTGGTCGAGCCAAGACCCGTGCCCCAGGAAAACGTGACTGAATTGGTCCTAGTTACTCTTTGGGACGGAGTGGAAGAAGGGAGGAGATTCTCGAACGAGGAAAAGGATCCAATTACTTCGAAAGAATTGAATGAGGAGCCGTATGAGGTGAAAATCTCATGTACGGTTCTGTAGAGTGACAGTGTATGCACTCTCATACTCCTAGCACCTGTCCCAGGGACCTTGTCCCAGGCGCAACGTGCAGCATGGTGTCCCTGGGATGCCTTGTTCGTGCAGGATCAGCCCAAGCCGGCTGGGAGCGTTTTTCGGCTAGGAAACCCGGCTGGAAAATGGCTGGTTGTTTTCTGGCCAGGAAGACCAGCTGGAAAGAGACCAGATGTAGCATGGATCTAGCCTGGGGGAAGCAAAACAAAGAGAAATAGGGAAAATTGGCTTACCTGGGTTGCTTAGGGACGCCCTTTTTCCGGTGGGTGTGCCTGCTCGCTGGAAAACTCGAACAAGGGGGGAAACCTTATTGCTAGACCGGAAAGGAGAAAGGGAATGGAAAAATGGCCGACCCGACTAGGGCCTGGCCGTTGCCGAAAATTGCAGAGAACTGGGTTTTCGTTTCTAGCCGGAAACCCCAGCCCCAATGACTAGAAACCACATTTTTGGAGAGGGGGAGATGGGGTTTTTATAGAAGGAAGAAGGTGGTGCCCCTCAATGGCGGTGCTGCCCTTTCTCATGGGGTGTTCTGGAGAAATTGGGAAAAACAGGTTTCTGGAGAAGTCTGGAGGTGGAAGACGACAGGGGGTTCCATTATCAAAACGGCCCCCTGTGTTTTTCGTTTATTCGTTTTTCTGTTTAAATTCCATAACTGCCCCTAATCTTTAAATGGCCGTAACTTCTTCATACGAACTCCGTTTTGGGTGATTTTTGAGGTGTTGGATTCCATTTTTCGAGTAGAATCTAATGGTACCAAGTTTCCTCATAAATTCCTTCGTTTACTATTTAAAATAAAGTAAAACATTCAACACAGTTTATTTTCCATAAAATGTCCAATTTTTGTTAAAAATAGCATAAATTGCTTGGGCGTTACAGGCCACTTGTCCAAGGATGTCCACATGCATAGAGATTAGATATGCCAGTCAAAGGTGCGTAGCCCATCTTTAAGCAGAGGACATAGGGAAAGAGTTTATGCCTTGATATAGTTAGACACCCAACCAAGCCCTACTTCCGTAGAAGGGACATTCTTATTAATTCATACTTGGTTTAGAGTGCTGTTTGACTTTGGTGCAACACATTCTTTTATTTCATCTTTAATTGTTTATGACTTAAACTTGGACACCGAACCATTAAACTCAACATTGCGAGTTAGTTGCTAATGGGGATGAGTATTAACCCAAACAAAGTTTGTCCAGAATGTGATAACAACATGGCAAGTCATAGGGTTACACATGATTTGTATTTCATCGTGTTTTTGTTTTCTTGCATGTAATTAAAGTTTGATTCATGATTTATACTTTTGGGGAGCCGATGAGGGCAGCCTAAGAGGGTGGCTGACGAGGGTAGCCGATGAGAGCGGGTGCATGTGGCACTGACAGACTTCTACATGGCGGGCTTCTAGCTGACAGCTTTTAGGTGGCAGGCTTCTAGCTACTCACTATATGATCCTAGGTTGGGCTGAAATTGTGATTACTCGGGTTTTTAAAACACTTTTCATGTTTATTTTTCAAAAGATGGCTAGTTAATTTGTAAAAATTTTAAAAATTCAAATAGTGGAAAAGTTTTTCTTTGAAATTCATTTCTAAAAACCAAAATGTAGCTTCCACTCTCTTACTTATATACATATTTTGTTTATAACATATATTTCTACTAAATTAATCAATAGAATTTCATTTATTGAAAATAAGATCCATCCAGTGGTTCACATCACAACCCTTTATATTTATGAAATCAAATCTCCAAAGTACACAAATCCAAATACAATATAAGAAATTTTATAAGAGTATATACCCTTGATCAATAGTATGGTTGTTGTATTCCTCTGTTGTATCCATCTACTCCTATGTATTTGTATCTAAAATATTGTAAACATTCAAACATTTATAATATCTCAGCATGCTAAGCTTGGTAGGGGATTAAAAAGCATATAAAATTTAAAACATAATTTATAATTTAATAATTCTTTCATAATTCTAATATTCATATCCATCATATTCCATATGAATCAAGTAATTCAATTTTCATGAACCATACTTTGTAAATTAACTCTAACATATAATTTCTCATGTGAAATCTTCTATGAATATATATCCTCCAATAATTCCTAATCATATCTTACATATGTAAATGATTAAAACCATGAAAAATAGTTAATATCTTCAATAATAATATCAGAATATTCACATCTAAACTATACTGGGTTCAATATCCATGCCCCTCACTTACGGGGTCCATCATCATATTTAATAATCATGCTTCTTTCATACAGGGTCCATAATTATGTTTAATAACCATACTCCTTATATACGGGGTCTATAATCATACATACCCTTTACTGGGTAAGTAATCATCCAACCTCTACTGGGAATTATCCCTTCATAGAAAATATCGGTAATGATCTCATATTGGGCATATTATCATGCCATATCATAAGGCATCCCATTATGCCATGCGTCATAATGCAAATCCAAACTAGTGCACTTGGATAACTGCTAAAGCACTCCACTGATACCATAGTAAAAAAGACATTATGTCACTACTCACATGGGGGGACAGGACATTCACATTAGTGGCCTTCCCATAATTGCCACACCTAACTTTTAGCCTCTCTTAGGGCATGGTATCCATATCATCATCAATTTTGGAGAGCAGGTGGTCAAACCCTATAACTCTCCTAGCATAGTATCCATAGGGGTATACCTATCGAAAACAAAATCCACAGGCCTTGATACCTGTATGAAAATTAATAGCAATACTAGTAGGCGATTTGCTTGTTTAGAAAAATCTATAATAACATTATCATCCTCGTATTTTGGTACACATTTACTGAGGATAAAATTTCATATCTATGTTCAGAGAAAATCAATTAATGTAAATGATACCTGTGTCCATTAATTTGGTATCCACATTTAAATTTAAGGATAATCATTTAATGTAAATGACACCCATTTCCATTAATTTGGTATTCATATACCAAGGATGTAATTTCATATCTAGGTTTAGGGACAAACATTTAATGTAAATGGTACTCATGTACCAAGCATGTAATTTCTTAACCTAATTAAATAATGTAATTCCAGCACATGCTTTTCAAATAATGATCACATAATTCTAAGCATAAGATCATTATATCATACTAATTAAATCACTAGATATTTAGTAATTAAATCCCACCAATTTATGATCATTCTACTTGATAAATAATTTTAATTCTATAATTTCATAACTTTAAATAAGATCATGTTTATCACATAGATCTTGCAATTTAAGGAAATGCATTCTTAACGTTCCACCTACCTCAAACATGATATTCTTCAATACTTAGAGTAATCAATGATCTTGATAAAATCTCCAATACTTGGAATATTCAATGATCTTGATCAATATAGAAATATGTGTATCTGTCAATTCATATATACACATAATGTCATTTTCTATCTCTTGATCATCATAATTTTAGATGACCTTTCTTTGATCATATCCATCCTCTTTAGGATTTGTTTGATCATTTGATTCTAGTCCCTTGATTAATATTTAATGGTCTATATTTCTTTGGATTCTTTCATCTTAACTAATCTATCTCTTTTAGATAGCTTTTCTTATAAAAACTATTGATTTATAAATCTAACGGTTAGATTGACTTTTGATATATTAGACTTAAGTATTTGAACTATTTTCTAATCCTAATTTTTCATATACATCTCGCTGATCTTTGATCATTTCTAAGTTGCTGATCTTAATCTTTATAGATTTTTGATCTCTTTAATACATCAACAGTTCATAGTTGTTGATCAAAATCAATGGTTTAGATCTTCTATCTTCTAGTTTTTATTGATCTCATTTTGATCTAAGATTCATTTTTCAAAGTTTGATCAATTAATCTTAGATCTCCCTTTAGTCATCCTTGATTATCATGATCTTTCATTTGGTCTTCCTTGATCAAAATCATCTTACTTAAAGACTTATCTTGATCCTTGAATTCTAGCCTTTGATTGTTAATCTGTGTTGTAGATCACTTAATATATCTTGATCTTCACTACTTTGTATAGTTCAAATAATATTCCTAAGTCAAATGATGCACTACCAGCCTTAGTATGTTTGCTGGTTGAGCAATGTTATTGATTTATCTCACCTAAATCTAGACAACTCCTCCTTTTTCCATATTTGACTAATGCTTACCAGTTAGGTTCTGCTTAATACAATCCTCATATAAGGAGGCGTTTAGACCTCAACAAATGTGAATAGAAGGCATAGGAAAATTACTTGGATTTTAGATACCCACTATAACCACGATGTTCAAAATTCACTGGAGTTGGCAATAGATCCTATCTTTTACCCTAAGTCCCTTTTCTACTTGATTTTAAACTTATATCCAAAAACTTTGATCACGACATTCTAGGATGTTGATTATTCCCCTAGGTGGGCTAAGGATATGGTGGTGAAATCCATTCCTTATCTTATAAGAACTACTATAGGCCCTTACTAGCATTAATTTTATATCATCATAATACTATAAATGTTCATGAATGTAAATCTAAGTTTAGATTAATCAAATATTTATGTTTTTGATAATTTTCTAAGTAAATTTCTCATTCTTACTTAACATGTAAATCTAACCATTGATTTAATCTAACAAATAGATCTACAATTAAATCAGATGCAAGTAAACTAAAATTTAACAAATTCAATAATCATAAAGCATATCTAAAGTTCCAATAATGATCCAACAAGCAGATCTAATTTTTATTCATTAGATTTAGGGTTTTCATCACATTAAGGGTTCAGATCATAATTTCTTACATTTATGTAAGATCTAACCCATTAATTCTTGTTATCTCATCAATAGATCATGGATACATTCAATTTAGATGGTTTGATCATCTTTGATCAAGCTGATCAAAGAGATTAGTGTGTCTTTTGGCTATGGATCAACATACACAGTGCTCAAATTATAAATTTTATAAGTTTAGTTGATTCTACACTTCAATAGCAATCCAATGAATCTTTTCGATCTCAATTTGGAGTTGTATTGACATTAGAATTAGAATTTGATGTTTTCAAATTATCTCAAGGCTCAAAATTTGATTTGGACATCGAGGATGCAAAAATACGGAGCTATGTGTGTCTCCATCTCTAGGACTCAACGAGCATTTCCATCATTCTGCCATCGCGTCTCAAACATAGATTTTTGAAGGATTGTGAGATGATCCAATCTGGACTGTCAGATCACCTTTCTTCATATCATGGGTTCAGATGTAATGGAAAACTTACTATGATTAGCTTTCCTAGGATTTTTGGGCCACAAGAATTCATTGGATGGCTTGGATTTTCCATCTAAGTCGTCCTTGATAAGTTTTTCATCATGGATCACTGGTACTAGTTTCACTAGTGAATTTGACTAGAAAACCAGTTCGATGACCCCAAACTTAAAAGAAATTTGCCCAAAATGGAAGAGGGGAGAGAGATGGCCTACTTGGAAGTGTCCAGAGAAGAGACAGTTGTCAAAAAATAGAAAACCATGTCAAAGAATATAACAGTTCCAAAGAGTGATATATAGTGGAAATTTCCATATGATTTCACTTTAGATCATTCAATAACCATAGGGGAAATGGAAAAGGAGGTGAGCTGAAGAGATTGAATGGATTAGATTATCCATCTTACTATTGAATTTTGATGTCTAATTGATTTTAAGGTTTTGGAGCAGAAACCCTATCCATCGGGGATGATGCATCCATGGACGAGCCCAATGTCCTCTTTGGTTCTGTGATGTTGGGTGCATTTGTAGATGCACTTTACAAAGAAGAGAGAGGAGAGACAAAAAGAAAGGAAAAGAGAAGAAAATGAGGAAAGAGAGGAGAAAGAGAAAGAGAAAGAGAAAAGGGGAAGAGCTGGGACTTTCAGTAGAATTTTATGAACATTTTTGTGAAAATTTGTGAACTATTTATAAGCAAAATTTAAAATTTTTATTATTTTATAATATAATTCCACTAAAATTCTTTAATGGGAGTGGAAATTCCACTACCTCCACTATCAGTTGGGTGCTAACTAATTCATGCTTTGCATCATTGCTGATTTCAGATCTTACCTAACTTTGTAGGCACCACAAAAAGGTGAAATTACCATTTTACCTTTTAATTCCAAAAATTGAAAAAATACAAAATTTTCAATCGAACTCTGACTTTAGTGTGCTTATAGTCATTGGACTCAAATTTTTTAGTACATTCTAAATATCCATATCTCAACTCCTAATTTTGTTTCTATAAAAAGTGGATTTTCTTGGAACTTAAATTTCCAGTGCCATTTTCAAAATTTCACTTTCACTAATTCAATTGTATTCATAAAAATTGGGGTTATTAAATTCTTGTACCTTATAAAAATTTTGTCCTCGAAATTTAACAAAACAACTCAGTTATAAGTTTTCATCATCTCATTCATCATTTTTCATGTGGCTTGTTCTGAGTGATATTGCCACTTTAGGAAATTTGTATTTTCTTTTTATTCATAACTCATATTACCTTTTCCTCAAAGGTAGAAATTACATTTTTAGTTCAATTACCATAATACACAATTAAAGTCATAAAACACATTTGATACTTTAGCCAACATGGTGAATTCATAAGCTACTAACATGATATTTTCTAGAATTTCAAAAGGGTTAATAACTCTTAGACTGAGTTATCCTTTTGTTCAAATTTCATAATTCCTTTGACTAGTGTCATCAATTTTACTTCTCACTTTAACTAGTCAGTAATTATAATGCTTCATATGTTTCTATTGTTCATCCTAATTCCTTTCCAACACATATATGCTTTAACATATCTTTCAAGGTATGGATAGTTCTTTGACTATCTACCAGGGGTGAAATGTTGTATTGATTCTCAAGCAATGTAACTACTATTCTTTGAAAAAAATCTTCCAGTATTTGGTAGTAAATCTTTCATCTCTGTTTGAGATAGTCACACTTCTTTACCATTTCCTTCTTAGTAAAAATTTCCTTTCTAGGTCCTGTTATTTCTTTCTAGGGTTGAGAGAAAATATTAACAGACGGTTTTCTTGTAATAATTCTTTCCTCAAATTTTCATTTAATAGAACTATCAGTTTGTCTCAACTTTTGTAAAAATTATTCTTTCACACAATTACTGATTCATTACTATCATCCCTTGAGCTTTTATTATATCATTTAACTTTTTTATTCAAATTGAATTTACCTTCCTGGGATTATTTTTTGATAGTGAAATAGTGATCTTTCATGTACTCTATCCTCTTTCTTTATCTCATAGTCATATCAATGACAATATTCTTGAGGCTCTCATAATCAGTGATAATATTTACTTTTTCATGGTATAGGTAATCCTATTGTCACAAGTTATGGATTGTGTACTTGGGAATTTACTTCATGCTTCTTTAATTATGGCGAAGCAAATCCAATGAATTTTCCATATTATATTAGCACACTTTCTAAGCCCTTATTTGAAATACCATTGTAAATCTCATAATTTATACTTCTTGATGGAAGAGTTAAGATTGACATTGTAATCAGACTCTTCTTAAACTTTTAGACTCTTAGTCAACAGTTCAAATTAACTATTTACTCTTTCTAGTCTATGCAGTCAAAGGTAGGGTTATACTAGAAGAATCCTTTTATGGTATTTTGCAAGACCAAGAAGAGCTATGAATCTCTATGATTGTCATAGGCACTTCTTAATTATTATCTCCATTTTTGTTGGGTCAACCTCAATATTATCCTTAAAAATTAGATGACCTCAAATTTGACTTTCTCTAGTTAGAATTCAAACTTACCAATTTATCTAAGAAATCTCACCTTCTTCAAATTCATGAATGTCATTTATCCAAATGGTATAACTCAGACTTCATTTTGAGTTTTGAATGTTGTTTTTCATTTCTGGCTTACAATTGATGATAGTATATTAGAAGAAATCATCAATGTAGAGTAGAGGGCACTTATCCTTCCTAGAAACTTTATTCAACATTCCATAGTCAATGTATAATCACATTGATCCATCCTTTTTCTTTTGCTAAGATGATTTTTTCTCTCTAAGGTCAGCTAATGCCATCTTCTAAAATATCATAGAGATTTAAGTTGTATTAGGTAATAACTCAATCTCATGTTGGGGTGAAAATCTTGAAAATTCCTCAAAATATCCTAGAATTTTCTAACTACTTCTTTCACCATAATCTTGGATTGTTCATTATCTATAATTACCACATTTGTCCAAGATGCTTGGCAGCCATTTAAAGATATGTTTAGCTATCTGTAATTGTATATAGTCTTATTTCTTATATATAATGACTATTTCCTCATCAATGTGCAAAATGGAATTTCTTTTTATTATAGTCCATAGCTATTCTAGTATATCATAATCTATCATGTCAATAGGATAAGATCAATATCCTTCTTAATATTGATAAACTCTTGTGTTGACTCATCAATTGAGGTATTATATCTAATCTAATTTCTAAGTTAGTACATTCATATTTGATGTACGAAATCTGATTCCTTTATGAACCATATGCCATCATGGTTTTTTTGTTTTTCTTAAAAGGTTTGGGATTGTAATTTTCCATTTTATTGTGCCTCTTTGTTTAATTTATCTTGAAATTTGCCTCAAATTTAAAGGCCATTTCTTCATTATCTAGAAATTGATCATCTATTTGTTTATCCGCATCCAAACTCATCTCCTTTATTGATTTTAGAGAGAAAATACTCACTATTTCCCTAAATTCTTCTTAAGTAATATCATATCTATTTGATAAATAGGTCTATTTGACCAATTGCCATTAAAATGCTATTTCTTGTTTCATTAGATATATGTGGCAATTCTAACCTTTTATTTATACAAAAGTTTATAATACTCCTAAGGTTTTCTCTATTTCTATTATCTATTCTTTAGTAATTTCTATTTCACCTTTCCTATAAAGGTTGGGATTAATATTCTAGAATATTTCCATCATCTTTTCCAATTTATCATTTGTTCCTATTGAATTTCCCACTATTGAATAATGATTATATACTGGTGTTAGGGTATTTTATCTCTAAACAGGTATGTTGGCTAAGACTTTAGGTTAAACTTGAATAGCATTACATTACACCATTACATGTTGTAATGTTATTTTTATTACTTGATTCCATGGTTTACCATATCCTAGATTGCAATTAGTAATTTATTGAGCTGTCCTCCTAGTTGTTTTACTAGGTGGAACCTGATCATATTTCACTATTCCTACTTGAGTTAATTACATTAACTCTTTCTATCCTAATTCTTAACTAATGCTATCCTAATCCTATATTAACTTACCGTATCCTAACCTATAATTGGATTGTCATCTTTATATTGGACATATAAGGTTGCAAGTGACTGGATGAACCACTTTGATACCAATTATGATGACCTGGGTTTTTAAAACACTTTTTCATGTTTATTTTCAAAAGATGGCTAGCCTAATTTGTAAAAATTTTAAAAATTCAAATAGCAAAAAACATTTTCTTTGAAATTCATTTCTAAAAACCCAAATGTCACTTCCACTCTCTTACTTATATACATATTTTTCTTATAACATATATTTCTATTGAATTAATCAATAGAAATTCATTTATTGAAAATAGGATCCATCCAATGGTACACATACACATCCCTTTATATTTATTACATCAAATGTTCGAAGTATACAAATCCAAATACAATACAAGACTTTCCGTAAGACTATATACCCTCGATCAATAGTATGGTTGCTATAGTCCTCTATCGTATCCATCCACTCCTATCTATCTGTATCTGAGATATTATACACATTCAAACATTTACAATATCTTAGCAAGCTATGCTTGGTAGGGGATTTAAGAAGTTAAAACATAATTTATAGTTCAATAATTCTTTCATAATTTCAATATTCATATCCATCATATTCCATATGAATCAAGCAATTCAATTTCCATGAACCATACTCTATAAAGTAACTCTATCATATAATTTCTCATGTGAAATCTTCTATGAATATATATTCTCCAATAATTCCTAATCATATCATATATATGTAAACAATTAATATAGTAAAAAATAATTAATATCTTCAATAACAATATCACAATATTGACACCCAGACTATACTGGGTTCAATATCCATGCCTCTCACTTATGGGGTTTATAATTATGTTTAATAACCATACCCCTTATATATGGGTCCTATAATCATTGATACCCTTTACTGGGTAAATAATCATCCAGCCTTTGCTGGGAATTATCCCTTCATGGGAAATATCGGTAATGAGCTCATCCTAGGCATATTATCATTCCATATCATAAGGCATCTTGTTATGGCATGCATCATCATGCAAAATACAAAAAGGACAATATGTCGTAGTTCAATCCATACAAGTGCACCTAGATAATAGCCAAAGTATTCCATTGATACCACGATGGAAAAAAACATTATGTCACTGCCCATATGGAGATATAGGACTTTCACAGTGGTGGCCTTCCTATAATTGCCCCACCCAACTTTTAGCCTCTCTTAGCACATGGTATCCATATCATCATTAATTTTGGAGAGCAAGTGGCTAAACCCTACAACTCTCCTAGCATAGTATCCCTAGGCCTATGCCTGTCTAAAACAAAATCCATAGGCATCTATAGTAACATTAACATCCTCATATTTTGGTACATATATCGAGGATAAAAATTCATGTATAAGTTTAGAGAAAATCATTTAATGTAAATGGTACCCATGTCCATTAATTTTGTATTCACATTTAAGTTTAAAGATAATCATTTAATGTAAATGATACCCATTTCCATTAATTTGGTATTCATATACCAATGATGTAATTTCATATCCAAGTTTACGGATAAACATTTAATGGAAATGGTATCCATGTACCAAGCATATAATTTCTTAACCTAATTAAATAAAGTAATTCCATCACATGCTTGTCAAATAATGATCACATAATTCAAAGCATAAGATCATTATATCATACTAATTAAATCACTGGACATTTAATAATTAAATCCTACCGATTTATGATAAATTTACTTGATAAATAATTTTAATTCTATAATTTCATAACTTTAAATAAGATCATGTCTATCACATAGATCTTGCAATATCAGAAAATGCATTCTTAAGGTTCTACCTACCTCAAATGTGATATTCCCCAATACTTAGAGTAATCAACGATCTTGATAAAATCTCCAATACTTGGAATAATCGATGATCTTGATTGATGTAGAAATCTATGTATCTGTCAATTCATATATGCACATAATGTTTTTTTTTTTTTTATCTCTTGATCATTATAACTTTAGATGACCTTTCTGTGATCATATCCATCCTCTTTTAGGATTTGTCTGATCATTTGATTCTTGTCCCTCGATTAATATTTAAGGGTCTAGATTTCTTTGTATTCTTTTATCTTAACTAATCTATCTCTTTTAGATAGCTTTTCTTATAATAAATATTGATCTATAAATTTGACAGTTAGATTGACTTCTAATCTGTCAGATCTAAGTTTTTAAACTATTTTCTGATCCTAACTATTCACATACATCTCATTGATCTTTGATCATTTCTTAGTTGATGATCTTGGTCTTTATAGATTTCTAATCTTTTTAATACATCAACAGTTCATAGTGGTTGATCAAAATCAATGGTTTAGATATTCTATCTTCTAGTTCCTATTGATCTTATTTTGATCTAAGATTCATTTCTCAAAGTTTGATCTATTAATCTTAGATCTCCCTTTGATCATCCTTGATTATCATGATCTTTCATTTAATCTTCCTTGATCAAAATAATCTTACTTAAAGGCTTGTCTTGATCCTTGAATTCTAGCCTTTGATTGTCAATTTATGTTCTAAATCACTTAATATATCTTGATCTTAGCTATGTTGTGTAGTCCAAATAATATTCCTAAGTTAAATGATGCACAACCAGCCTTAGTATGTTTGTTGGTTGAGCAATGTTATTGATTTATCTCACCTAAATCTAGACATCTCCTCCTTATTTTAGATTTGACTAATGCTTACCAATTAGGTTGTGCTCTAAAAGTGGTTAATACCATCCTCATGTAAGGAGGTGTTTAGACTTCAACAAACGTCAATGGAAGGTGTGGGAAAATCACTTGGATTTCAGATACCCACTATAACCATGATGTTTAGAATCCACTGGAGTGGCAATAGATCTTATCTTTTACAAGGGTCCTATAAGGTCTCTTACCGTAAGTCCCTTTTCTACTTGATTTTAAACTTATATCCAAGAACTTTGATCATGAAAATCAAGGGTGTTGATTATTCTACTTGGTGGGCCATGGATATAGTGATGAAATCAATTTCTTATCTTATAAGAATTACTGTAGCCCTTACTAGCATTAATTTTATGTCATCAAAATGTTGTAAATGTTCATGAATGTAAATCTAAGTTTTTGATAATTTTCTATGTCAATTTTACATTCTTATTTAACATCAAAATCTAACCATTGATTTAATCTAACAAATAGATCTACAATTAAATCAGATGCAAGTAAACTAAAATTTAACAAATTCAATAATCATAAAACATATCTAATGTTCCAATAATGATCCAACAATTAGATATAATTTTTATTCATTAGATCTAGGGTTTTGAATACATTAAGGTTCAGATCATAATTTCTCATATTTACATAAGATCTAACCAACTAATTCATGTGATCTCATCAATAGATCATGTATGCATTCAATTCAGATGGTCTGATCATCTTTGATCTTGCTGATCAAAGATACTAGCAAGGTTTTTGGCTATTGATCAACATAAACAGTGCTCAAATCATAAATTTTATGAGTTCAATAGATTCTACATTTCAATAGGAATTCAACGGATCTTTCTAATCTCATTTTGAAGTTGTATTGACTTTAGAATTTGAAATTGAAGTTTTCAAATCATTTCAAGGGTTCAAATTTGATTTGGACATCGAGACTGCAAAAAGATGGAGCGGTGCGTGTCGCCGTCATTCTGTGACTACTCCACACCTACATGTATGCATGGAGGAGTGCCCAGAGGGTGTGTCTCAGATGCAGATCTCTGATGGTTAATGAGATAGTTCAATCTAGATCGTCAGATCACCTTTCTTCAGATCAAGGGTTCAAATGTAATAGAAAACTTGTTATGATTGGCTTTCCTAGGGTTTTTGGGCCCCAAGAATTCATTGGATGGCTCAGATTTTTTCATTTGAGTCATCCTTAATATGTTTTTCATCGTGGATCACCAGTACTAGTTTCACCGGTGCATCTCATTGGAAAACTAGTTTGATGACCCCAAACCTAAAAGAAATTTGTCAAAAATGGAAGAGGGGAGAGGGATGGCCTACCTAGAAGTGTCTAGAGGAGAGAAAGTTGTCAGAAAATAGAAAACCATGTTGAAGAAGATAACAGTGTCGGAGAATGGTGTACAGTGGAAATTTCCTAATGATTTCACTAGAGATCATTCAATAACCATAGGGGAAATGGAAAAGGTAGAGAGCCGGAGAGATTGAATAGATTGGATCATCCATCTAACTGTTGAATTTTGGTCTAATTGATTTTAGGGTTTTTGGGCAAAAACCCTATCCATTGGGGAAGACACATCAGTGGATGTGCCAAACGTCCTGTTTGGTTTTATGATGTTAGGTGCATTTGCAGATGCGCTTGATAAGAAGAGAGAGGAGAAAGAAAAAGAAAGGAAATGAGAGAGAAAATGACGAAAGAGAGAGGAGAAAGAGAAAGGGACATAAGGAAGAGCTAGGGAATTTCCAACTGAATTTTATGAACATTTTTTGTGAATATATTTGAACTATTTATAAGAAAATTTTTTATTTTTATTTTTTCAATATTTTTTTGTATAATTCCACTAAAAATTCTTTAATGGGAGTGGAAATCCCACTACTTCCACTATCAGTTGGGCCCTAGCTGATTCATGCCTTATACAATTGCTGACTTTACATATTACCTAACTTTGTTGGCCTCACAAAATACTAAAATTACCATTTTGCCCTTTTGATTCCAAAACTTGAGAAAACATTGGATTTTTCATTCGAACTCCAATTTTAGAGTGCTTACAGTCCTTGGACTTGATTTTTCACATACATTCGAAATATCCATTTCTCAACTCCTAATTTTGTTTATAAAAAGTGGATTTTCTTGGAACTTAAATTTCCAATTCCATTTTTAAAATTAAAAATTTTCACTTTCAATAATTCAATTATATTCATGAAATTGGGGTTATTTTAAAAATGAATTATGAAAATGTTTTTACATGCATGATTTGATTGGAGATTTGATTTTATGCATGAATTTGCCAATACCGAGTTGATAGGTCAGATGTATATTTGGCATGAGTTTCCCTGTGATGAGCTGGTATGCTCTAAGATGGATTTGGTGTGGATTTCTTGTGGTAAGCTGATATGCTTTGATTTAGTGTGCCGTGGAATTGCCTGGTATTGAATAAAAATGAGATTCAATTGTTGTATCATTTTATTGCGGATTTATGTATACTGACAGCATGGATTATCCTTATATGGATATCTTATGATTTTACATCTATTGATATTGTACATGGGTTAGATTTTGTTATGCTAATTGCGATAAGTGTGATCATAATTTAATTTGATTTAACTTTTCATAGATTTTACCTACATAGTGATTTGATATATTACTAGATGGATATTACTCCTTATGATGTAATCTATGAAAAGTTAAATCAATGACACCATGGTGTGTTGTGATTATGCTAAGGCTAGTATTGGATCCATTCTAATAATGAGGGCATTTGTAGATGTTTTTCCTGATTGAATTTCCAAACTTACCTCCAAGAAGGGAAGTCAATTTTGCTATTGAGCTTTATCTTCGTGTTTCTCCAATTTTAGTTGCTCTACATTGAATGGCATACTAAGGTTATATATTTATTATAGCAATTGAATAAGATGACAATCAAGAACAAATACCCATTGTTGAGGATTGATGACCTATTTGATCAGCTAAGTGGATTTAGGTTTTTTTTTTATTTTTAGGATTGACTTGTGATCTAGATACAATTAGTTATAAGTGAGGGACAAAGATATCCCTAAGATGACATTCAGGACTCGATATGGTCATTTTGAATTTGTAGTGATACCTTTTGGGTTGACAAATGCTGCAACGGTGTTTATGAGTTTGATGAATCAAATCTTCTTCGCTTATTTGGATCAAGTCATTGTCATGTTTGTGGACAATGTGTTGATATACTTTACATCTAAGGAGGAGCATGAACAACATTTGTCTATTGCATTGTAGTTATTAACGGGACGCTAGCTATATGAAAAACTTGGTAAATGTGAGTTTTGGGCAATAAAGGTAAATTTCCATGGTTATGTAGTTTTTGGTGATGGGATTTCATTTGACCTGTCAATGGTTCAAGCAGTGCTGAGTTGGGAAAGACTAAAGAGTATAACTGAGATCAAGAATTTCCTTGGTTTGGCATGTTATTATGAGAGGTTTGTGAAGGACTTCTCATGCATTACAACATCCATGATAAGGCTTATGAAAAAGGGTGTGATATTTGTATAAGATAATTCATGTGAGCAATCATTTCAGAAGCTAAAGAAACGATTGATATCGACATTGTGCTTATCATTCCTGAGCGAGGTGTGGGTTATGTTGTGTATTGTGATGCCTCACACTTAGGACAAGGATGTGTCTTGATGCAAGGAGGAAGAGTAATGGCATACAGTTCTTGTTAGTTGAAGCCAAATGAGAAGAAATACCCCAATAATGACTTAGAGCTGGTAGTAGTGGTATTTGCATTGAAACTTTGGAAGCATGATTCGTAAGATGAAAGATTTGTTGTCTTCATTGACCACAAAAGTTTTGAAGTACATCTTTACTTAGAAAGATTTAAATTTTAGGCAAATTAGATAGGTTGAATACTTGGAGAACTTTGATTTCACACGTTAGTATTGCCTAGGAAAGGCAATCATTGTTGTACATGCACTGAGTAGAAACTCTAGAGGTTTGATGGCAGGACTTTGAGGTTTCAAATGGAAGGCAGGTGAGTCATTGACTAAGTATGACTTGCACATTGGCTCATCTAAAAGTTGTACATTTTTATGTCAAATGATTACCCAACCTTCTATAGTACAAAAGCCTTGTAGGCTAAGATAGAAGATGGTGAGAGTATCGAGTATTGGACCATGGACTTTTCTAGGGGGTTACGATATTTGAGTAGACTTTTGGTACCATCAGATAAAGTTAGGAGCAAATTGTTGAGTGAGGCACACTGGTCTAAATTTTTCATACATCTTGGTAGCACAAAGATGGATCATGACTTAAGGAGACACTTTTGGTGAAAGGTATGAAGAAGCACATTGCTGAGTTTGTTGCTCTATGTTTGACATATTAGTAGGTTAAAGTAGAACATTAAAAACATGCAGGATTACTACAACCTTTACTAGTGGCAGAATGAAAGTGGGAGAAACATATGAGTGATTGTTGATAGGTTGACCAAGTCAATGCACTTTTTTCCAGTGAAGGTTGTTGATTCACTCAAGACATTGAGTCGACTATATGTATATGGGATTATAAAATTACATGAGGTACATGTATCCATTGTGTCAGATAGAGACTCGAGGTTTAGTTTCCAGTTCTGAAGGGGTTTACAGGAAGGAATGGGTATAAGGTTGACTTGAGCTCTGCATTTCATCCCCGGACAGATGAAAGGATGTTTCGTACTAGAAGAAATTGATACAAGTAGTTGATCAAAGGGAACAAGTTTTTTGTTGAAAAGTAATACCTCTTGTAAAGGTAGTGTGGAAACATCATGGAGTAGAAGAAGCCACATGGGAGTTGAAGTCAGAGATCCAGCAAAGGTACCTAGAACTATTTTAACTAAGATATTTCCTTAAATTTCAAGGAAATTTTTTATTTTTTAAAGGAGGGAGTTGTTCTCACACTCATGTCCTAAAATTAGGTGAAAACATGAATTAACTTGTTAATATTCTCAGATTTAGTGAAATAGGACAAACAAGGCGAGATTGAGTAGGTGGGCCTCGCATGAGTTCGGTTGCAAATTAAAGGTAGTTTTGGGTAAGTTTTGAATCCTCAGAACTTGCAAAATTGTATATCTTGTTAAGGATTAGATGGCCTAAATTTCATTTGGATTCATATCAAAATGCAAGCAATCTTATTTCAAAGCGAAAATTTTATGGAAATTCAAGTAATTATAAAGTAAATTCAAAAATAAATTAAAAACATTAAAATCTAATGATGAAAGGTTGATTATTGGATTTTGTTCGATGAGAGCATTCCAACAACACTAAGAATGCGTAAAATAGAGACTAGGACCCAAAAATCCAAAATTTTTATAGATAAAAGGGGGGGGGGGTTCAAATTGATAATGGCACCCCCTACGCTAATTCATATGCATAGTGTCATCGAGAAGTGAGTTGACATGTGGGAGTTAGATTCACCGCATGGACTTAATCACCCCCGTCACACGTCAAAGATGGAAAATAAGCAAAAAGCCGCTGCCGACTTGCACAGGATGAGAATTTAGCTCTCTCAATACTTCAGTTGTGATACAAAAGAAAAAGCCACGTAGGCTTCACTCGAGCCAATCATTATTGTTTGATTATGTTAAACTGCAGCCTCGGGGATTGGGGTTGTGAGACAATCGCACTTAAACTAGGCACTTTTACTAATGACTATGTTTTAATCTTGTAATTCATCAAATGATGTGCATGTATACACTGCAATCCATAATTGGTATATGTATAGACTCATTAAGAAATAAGTCACCCTTAACACTACAAGTCACATTGTAGACCCCATAAGAATGGAAAAGTAATAAAGTTGTAGCGTAATTAATTGATCCAAATACCTTGTTTTTTCCCTTAAACTTGGTTAATAACATAACATAGGATTGATATTGGTCATATAAAGGTATTTAAGCGCATTCCTATATGCATGGTTATTGCCACTTAGGGCTTTACAAAATTTCCAAGTCACCTCTTGTGCAAAGATCAATGCTATTTGTAACTCAATTTTATCTTGAGTCGTGAAGCCAATAATGTAAAGTCATTGAAGACACCTGCTAGTTCTCATACAACTATTGAGTGTGCTCCACTTGAATTAATTACTTAGCTTCAATATGTTATTGTAGAATCATGTCTTGTATCAGACTACCATATATTCCTAGTACTTGAGCTAAATGAATGAGCTCCCATTATGCTTTAATAGCATACCATTTAAAATAGTTAGGTCATTTATCATTAGTCAAGTTGACTAACACTTTGAAAATCTTTTCAAGTAGCTAGATAGTGCATGAATAGGGCATTATCTTCTTTGATAATTTTAATTCACAGGTTCACATTTGTTGCACCTAGATTCTTTATCAAATTGTTAGGTATCAAGAATATTGAGCAAATCCTTCTCGAGGTTCAAAATCAATTGCGTAGGGTCACAACCCATTATTCCTATTGTACTTTCAAATATCTTCACCTTGTGGTTTATTGCACTGGATGTGGTCATATATCTTAGAGTGTATTTCAATTCTCAAGTTGACATAATTGACCAATAAGAAATATACCCATGTCATGGATGTCTTCACAAATTTTGTCCAGAGATACCATCTAAATAGCAACAAATCTTTCAACAACATCAACTAATTAGAAATAATTAATAAGTTTTTGCTAACATCCTTTTAAATTTGTCTGAATCCCAGTATCTAGTAACCAACACAACCAATATAGACATCAATAGTACACATTAGTAATTGCTTTCAGCTAACAATTACACTATAAAGATAAAACCACCTTATCATGGTAAATCAAAATGTAGTACTTAAGATCAAATCCCTTTCTTTTCATGCGTTCTTGGTATAACAAAATTTGGATAGAGATTGTGTACAATCTTTAAATATTTTAGAATCTTATTTTTGATGTGAATCTACCAACTTTTAGAGTTTGTGGGATTTGCTATCAAAGTCAATGAAGACACAATTGGTTACTTAACATCCCAAAGTTGACCCTTTTCCTTCCAATGTCATACATGCAAGGTACCCCTACATTTTTAGTATTAATGGCACAATACACTTTTGAAGTATTTCAAATGTCTCTTGAAATATACTTAAATATGTTGATCATTCATTTATGAAGAACCAACATCGCAATTAAATTTTGATTATATCTTAATGTCTTAATCAAACTAAAGTGTTCATTAACATATGTAAATGTCAGATATAGGTGTTTGAACTTAAGGAAACTGAGTTTGTAGTAGCAAAGTTAGACTACTGTAATTAGAGTATAATTAATCTAATAATTAGACTCATTGCATTTTTCAGTTTGATGGCGGTGATTTATAGCATCCTTTGCTAGATAAAGCTAACAAAACTCATAAAGTTTAACATATTAAGATGATATGCCTTTTTTAGTACAATCTTCAAGATTTAATGATCAATAAGTAAATTTTCTTGTTCAAATTTGCATACCTCATATATCAACCATTAGATTCTCACAATCTATAACTAAGTACTTAAACAATTTATCAATTTTTTTCATGTATGTTGTCATCTATCAAATCATTATGGTTGCAAAAGTGGTATAGTTATTTTCTATCATAATATAGTCACAAAAGTTTGTGAAGGGTTCATCCTTTTACTACATGAAGGAATATCTCCTCTTTTATTTTTACCATTTTATAAAAGAGTACTTATACTAGAGGAAGGAATCTATTCTACTTGATTTTAGATAGTTTGGGAAGAAAATGAACTCTTGACAACACTAGATTAACTATTTCCATAAAATTTCAAATTTAAACATATATGGACTTTGCTACTTAGAGAGTAGACAATAAAAGTGCAACCTATTCATTAGTATCCCACCTTGGAATCTTTGATGCCAGGTAAAATGTGATTAGCAACTAATTATTCAAGTGAAATAGACAATAATTGTTACTTCTCAACTTTTGCTAATTAACCTTCCATTGAAGTCATACAAGTACTAATTCTACCCTTTGCTATCTTGTTATTCAACTATGTCCCACTATTGATGAGTTTTAAAAAAAAACTACAAGTACATAGATCTATTACAATATAGAATCACACAAGTACGGGTCAATCCCAAGGGGACCCAAAATATGAATTTGGAATTTTAACTTAAATCTACTCTAAATTATTTTAACCTAGCCAATGAATTTAATGATAAACAACCAAATAAATATAAATATGCTAAAATAGATAAAAATTAATTAAATTTCTAATTCGAGAGTTTTGGAATCCACCACACTAAATTCACATATATTCAAAATCAAGTAATCTTAGATTTAATGCTATATAAATGTTAGTAAAACTTCAATTAATTAAAAACATGAAATTTGTGATCATTGAAAGCCTTAATTTCTATATTTTCTCATTCTTAGATCTCACTTAATTTAGTATATTGTTCAAAGCATAACTTATCTTTCTATGGCACAAATTATCTAAGATTTATAGACTAAATTAACTAATCTAACATGTTTAGTTTCTAAACTTAGAAAATACCTGATATTTCCTATGAAAAGAATACTAAATAAGTAAATTAGAGTACTAATCCTAAAATTGATATTTTGAAAATTTTAAATCTAAAATATACTTAACATGAAAATACCTAAAGCTAGTGACCCTAGGGTAAGATTTACTTATACATATTTAACATGAAAATACTAATTCTATTAACTTATTCCAAACACAAAGCTAGCTATTGTCATGAGAAACACTAATGTTAACTGATATGAGCAAATAATAGAAATGAACAATAATGAAAACTAAAGTATCAATTATCTAAAGCAGGAACAATTAACAACTACCAAGTAATAAAATAAAAAGACAACTTTTATTCATCTAATATTTAAAAGATTACAAGAAGTTAAATACAAGAATTAAATAAAAGTGAAAACAATTCTATGGAATGGATTAATGTCACTGATGTTCGTCACCATGTCACTAAAAGAAAAGTGCTATAATCTTCTCCAAATACTCTATATCCTTCTTTTATTATTGAAACAATGCATTATACTTGTTATGTCACTCAACAAGTACATGGGACATCACCCTATAACATTCAAGAATTTTTTATGATGACCATGGATTTTTGTAAATACTCTTTGAAATAGTTGGGCCCCTAGTTTAAATTCTTTTGAAATCAAACACCAGAACTATACATTTCCACTTAAAAACCAGCAAAGTTTTCTCTAATTTTTGGACTTACACATTTAATGCATGTGATGTGAAAACACCTGATAATATTTACAAGATCAATTTAATATAAACATGTTCTTTTCTCATCACCCACAATTTTAATACTAGTCATAGCCCTAAACACATGTATTGGTCAATATGCTAACTTTATAGTATAATAAGTGCATCACCAATAATAGCTAATTAAATTTTATTACAATTAGGAAATAAACAGTGTCTCACAACCTTTTCTCAACTAAAGTAGTCTTCCTTAAATAGTTTTTGGTAGTCAATCTCCTCTTTCCTTTATTATAACTTCCACCTAAAATTGTTGGTTCTAATGTAACACCCCTAACTTTTATAAGGAGATTGAATAAATAATAAAATTAAAAATTTCAAGAAAAATTACGATATAAGGAAGAGTAATTTAGTTGAAAATACATATAATTGGAAACACACTCAACGAACCATTCATAATGACTATATGCATGACAAATTCTGAGTTTGGATGAAAAATCCTTATTTTTCTCCATTTTTATGAATAAAAGGGTAAATTGATAAATTTTACTCATAACCAAGACCTATGACATAAAATTTTGGAATATACTCAAAAATACAGCTCCAATGCCACTAAGTACATTCAATTCCGAGTTCATGGGAATAAACCTTATTTTTCTCCATTTTTGGAATTAAAAGGGCAAAATAGTCTTTTCACACCTCCGTGGGTCGCACAAGGGGCCCATAAAGGAATCCAATGACCAAAAAATATGTAATCATGAGTCAAACCCCTACCACCTACTAGTGGAGAAGGAGGTGGTAGTGGGAATCCAATGACAATTTAATACTAAAAAGAAATGAAAC
The DNA here is from genome assembly GCA_035236585.1 of Warburgia ugandensis. NCBI lineage: Eukaryota > Viridiplantae > Streptophyta > Magnoliopsida > Canellales > Canellaceae > Warburgia > Warburgia ugandensis. The sequence goes on along the minus strand of CP141126.1, from coordinate 83,853,396 downwards.
ATGATAATCATGAAAATTTCAAAAAATGCCTATAAATACCTAAAAAAATAAAAATAAAAATCCCCAAAAATATTCACAAAATTCCCTATCCTTCCCCAAAAATTTCACCTCAAAAATCCTCCCCCTTGTCTCTCTTTTCTTCCTTCTTTCTCCCTCTTTATTTTCTTCTGTTAGCATGTCCAAATATTCCCCCTGAACCATCGGGCATGGCTATAGACGCGTCATCCCCGACGAATAGGGTTTTCACCCTACTATGATTTTTTAATTATCATGCCTTCTAGACTGTTGAATCCTGAATCTACTCTGTTAAAAGGTCCAGCACTCTCAATTACACAAAAGCTCTATCATTTTACATCGATCAGTGGAGTATTCATCGGCCAAATCATTGAAAAATAGTAGCTCCAATGACCTATATCTCAAGCATGGATTTTCTTATTTTTTGGACTTTGAACATACCATGTAGGTGGATCTCATCCCCCTCTCCATTTTTCCTAAGTTCATGATGAGTTTTGGGCTCATCGAAATTGTTTCTCTGGTGAGCCAATACCGGTGATCATCCCTGATTCACCATCTTGGATGGCTTAGATGAAACTTCTGAGCCATTGGATGGATTCCTAGGGCCCAAAAACCTTAGTAGATGAAATCTGAGTAGTTGGATGTCAAGGATGGAGGAGATTCGGTGGTGGGTCCAAATAGTCAGTCACCTCCATTCGACCACTTGTAATAGGCAGTAACGGCCATGGGCCACTGGTCGTCCCCATACCCGTAAGCCCAGATTTGATCTGGGCCATCCAATTTTGAACTAAAACCTTATTTTTTCAATTAAGAGCTCAATTTAGCTTTGATTTTAGATCAGAAAGTTTTTATAGATTCCACGTCACTTGTATAAGTTATTGAACTCATAAGATTTATGTTCTTAATTGAATTTATTTGTAAAAATTACTAAAATCCATTCTAACAATATTAGACCATGATCAAGATGATCTCAAAATAGAGATATGAAAATTCTGGGTTTTTAGATCAAGTAAATAAACAAAAATAGTATGATTAAATTTTGGCCCTTAAAACGGAATGAAATCTTAAAATCCCAATTCTGATCTCAATTTAACTCCAAATTGAGATTGAAAAGTTGGGATGGATTCCTCTTGATGAGTAGAACCTACTAAACTTAGAAAATTTATGTTATGATGCATGTAAAATTCTATTAATAAAGAAAAGTATTACTAATTTTTATAATTAGTGAAATTTGGAATGATCAAACTCTATAATTTTGATTCATTGATGATCTTGGGATTTTGAAACATGGAATCAATAGTTAGAAGTGATTGATCTATGTTTAATTTAGAGATTTAGCCTTAAAAGTAGTAAAATCCATAAAAAAATGAATGGTAATCTCCTTGATCAAGTGATCAAGGATGATTGGACAGTGTGGATGTATTTAGATGATGATATAAAGTTAATATCATATGGATTGATGGACTTGACAATGATGATTTGGGATAGATTAAGATCTATGCCCTTAAATTGGATAAAATGACTTGAGATCTTCTTGATCAGTTGGGTTAAGAAGGATCAGATCACTTGATGAGATGCATCAATGATCTATTGATGAAATCACATTAAGAAGATGTATTAGATCTAAAGAAAAATGAATAGATCAAGATCCAAACCCTAAAAGGGATAGAAATCAATTATGACTGTTGGATCATGATAAATAGTTATGGCATGTTAAATTTTCATTTGAATTATTGAATGTTATTATAATTGTCTTTTATTGCTTGTAGATTTAATTGTAGATGAATTTATTTATGCTTTAATGCTTATGTTATGAAAGACATTTACATGGAATGAATGACAAGGGCTTAACAATAGTAAGGGCTATAGTTAGTAGGATAATATAAGGAATATCATTTCCTTGGCCCAAATTAGGAGAATAATGAAACTCCATGAATGACATCTTAATGTTCATGGATTTAATTAAAATCAATTAGAAAGAGTACTTAGGGTTGAAATGCTCATAGGAACCTTATGAAAGGTTAAGCTAAGGTCATACTAATGAATGATGAATATGGTGGTTAAGGGGGTTCTCTAATAGAGCCTCACTCTTTCCCTACCTTCCGTTGACATTTATGAGGTCTAAACGTCTCCTTACATGAGGATTGAAGTAACCATTTTATGTTCAACCATTCAGCTAGTAAGCCTTAGCCAATTTGACACAAGAGGAGCTGTCTAGACTTAGAATGGAATAAGCTATCCTCAACCAATAAAACTTTAACTAGTTGAGTAATAATAATAAGAGCATAAAAGGTTAGTAAATTATCTAATCTTAATAAAAATTATAAATAAGATAAGGAAGATCAAATAAGATCTAAGAGAGATCCTGAAGGATCACAAAAAAAAAAGAAAAGAAATATAATATAGATTATAGTATTGTTCTATGATTTTACTTATAGTGTAAATTGTGAACTTAGAAGGTTTGAAACCATCATCATATATGATTCAAGGAAAGTTAGGGCATCCCTCATAGGATAACCCAAATACATCTAGAAAGAATACTTGTATAGAGGAATAACTTTATACGTATAGTTTGATAGATGTATGAATCAAGACCATGATGGACAATATGGAGTCAATACCACTTGAGATGTATGAATTAAGACCATGATACCACTTTGAGGTAAGTGGATGTACAAGAATGTATTAAGCATTCATGTGTGTACATACATGATCTTCTCTCTAGAATTATAGACCTTCATTATATAAGTATACTTAGTACCTTAGCATAATAATGATCCACATGATCTAACTAAGTGATCCAAGCCCATGATCTAATTCAACTGATCCAATCTAATGATCTAATCAAATAAGGTGAAAGTAATGAGTTGTGTAGACTAAGAAAATCCTAAAAATAGGGCATAGAAAATATTCTAGCCTTAGTTAAATAGGCACATCGTCTAATATGTACAATGTATTTTACATACAAACATGGTAGCTTGTGATTTGGTTTTACATAGTCTTAGGACTGGGGATGCTATGCTAGGGAAGTTATGAGGGTTTGGCCACCTGCTTCCTGAAATTTATATGATGGATACCAATGCCAAAGAGAGACTAAATGTCGGGTGGGGCAGTCATGGGAAGGCCATCACTGTGACAGCCATGGTCCCCCCCATGCGGACATGGATTTTGTTATTTCCACTGTTGGTATTAGTTGATTATTATACAATTATCTAGGCGACTGTATGGATTGAGATTGTAGCGTAGTGGTCCTTGAGTATTTTGCATTATGATGCACATATGATAGGCATAGTGTAATGCCATGGCAAGATGAGATGCCACTGCATGAGTTCCTAGAAAGAAAATTCTCATGTGAGAATTGGTTGAATATTGATCTCCTAAGTGAAAGTATAGCCAAGGGAAGGAATAAGTTTTGAGCAATTTTCACTACTTTAACGGATTTATCCTATACTACATAAATAACATATATGCTCCATGTGGAGATAACTCATGAGTAGATAACCATCATAGAATAATGACTGAGGTATGTATTCTTATATTAGTTAAGTAGTATATTTTTGTATCCCTTACTAAGGATAGCTTGCTGAGATATTGTAAATGTTTGAATGTTTACAATATCTCAGATACAGGGAAGGAGGCTTAAGGAAGTAAAGCTTGAAGACTCAGAAGCTATAAGACTGATCAGAGTATTTTCCTTAAAGATTGTGTAATTTGGTTATGTACTTTGTAATTTGGATTGTATTTGGACAATGGATTGTAATTGTAATACAAGGGCTATGTAAGAGTGAACTATTGGATGATTCCTGATATTCAGTAAAATTTTATTTCATACAAAATGTCTATGTGTATTATGTACCTTGAGGTGAGACTTGGGTTTTGTTACAAACGAATTTAAAAGAAAAGAATTTATGCTGTATTATTTGCAAATATTTTTTACTATTAAGGGCCCTACCTTTGAAAAATATATTACAAAATGTGTTACAAAAACCCGGGTCATCACATGTAAGTGGAGAGTACGACTACTCAAAGTGTGAATTGAAAAGACTAGATAAAACCATATCAAATCAAAACTCATATTAACATGCAATATAATTCATGTCCTAATATTACATGTCATTCATCAATATCCATAAGAACTGATCACATATATTAAAATCATAAAATATAACTTGATACATTGAAATAATTGATTCCCATAAAACTAGGTACTATCCAAAAAAATAAAATTTCCATAAAATAATTGTGTATCACTAATCACAATCCTTCAAAATAGAAAATATCAAAATTGGTCACTAACCCTCGAGGATAACCAGACATGTGCAACATGTATCACATATAGCATACAAAATTCAAAACAAAATTCCCACTGGCAAGATGTTGGTCTACTATGCATTTGAAGCAAGATCAGATACCTAGCCACTACATTGTCTCCAATGGAAGGAACAGATCAGTACAGGATGGAGTTTATCCCATGTCTTCTATCCTTAAATCATATGGTGGTCCTATGTTATACATAGCTAATGCGAGAGTCTAATTGACCACTTGTAATAACCCCAATTTTTGTAATTGATTGAAAAAAATCAATAAAGTTTGAGTTTCAGATATTTCAGGCTGAAATATTAGGGTTATTTAGAATATACTTTTTATAAAAGTATAATCAAATAAAAAGACATGTAAATTTGAAAATAAACTTAGCAAATCCTTCAAAATGACTATAAGCACGACAAATTTTGAATTCGGATGAAAACTCCTTAAGTTTCTTCATTTCTTGGACAAAAGGGTAAAATAGTAATTTTACTCAAAAATCAAAATATCCCAAAAATCTAAACATGAGACATCAAAATTTAGAATGTACTAAGAAATACGAATCCAATACCACTAAGTACACTCAAATCCCAGATCATGGGAATAAAACCCAAAATTTTATACATAAATGGCATAACGGTCTTTTTACACCATGTGGGGCCCACAAGGGACCCAAAAATTAATCTTATGAGCAGCCCACGTGAATTCATGGGTCAACAAATACCAGCTGGTCTTGGGGAAGAAACATGGAGCATGGGGAAGAAAAAATGGAGTATGGGAGACTTTCATGCCATTTAATAATAAAAAATTAAATATTATAATCATGAAAAAAGGACCAAAATGCCGATAAATACAACCCCTAAAACCCTCCAAAAATGCTCATAAAATTCCCACAAAACTTTCTTCATTCTCCCTGAAAAATTAGACCCAGATCCCGCCCCCAAAGACCCAAAATTTCCAAGAGATATCTCTCTTTTCAATTTCTTTTTTTCTTTTTAGATTCAAACAGGAGACCTAAAATCAATTAGGCATTCTGTTCCAGATCTAATTTCATCAATTCCATCGTCCAAAACTTCCCACCATATCCATTCTACAAATCCCCCAAAGAAATTTCAAGATCCAACGGTTCAAACAACAGAAAATTGCAAGAAAGGTGGATCTTCGGCCATATCTTCATCAATAAGGTATTCTTTTTAAATTGGGCATATAACCAAGGTTTTTTCTTAAATCAGGTAGGTGGGAATATTTTCTATAGATTTTTAATACTAGTTTATGTAATTTTTAGTTTACTGTAATTTATTTTGATGATAAAAAAGGTAAAAATAAAGTAATAACAGAACCCTTAATTTAGGATTACAGAGTGCTCAGATGAAAATTTTGACTACACCAATAGATCCAGAAGGGTCCAAAACCACTAGGGTATACTTTTTACAATGATCTGAGAAGGTTTGGTCCCTTAAGTGAGAAGGTATTGATTGGACGGTCCAAACGGATTGTCCGATCTCCTGATCGGACGGACGACGTCCTGTGCACGTCCATGGACGCCCCATGAGGGCGCTTTCGCATTTCATCATAGCAGACGCTCCTGATGAACTGAATGCATTCTGCCCGGCTTTGTTTACGGCTCAAAAAATCTGCGCCGTCCGTTCCTTGGGCCCAGATCAAATCTAGGCCCTAGGAAGGACTGTGCACTTCCAGATCACATTTTGGAGTCATTTGAACTCCAAATTGAGATCGGAAAGAAGCTATGGAAAGCTTGAAACCTCTATTTTTTGATGAAATGATAAAATAAATATAATATTCATTAAAACTTTTTGTATTAAAGAAACAAGTTTCCAATTACATAGATCTTCAAGATTTGAGATGATCAAATCTTGAAAATATGTTTCAATAATGATATACTTTTGAAATAAAGTAATATATATTTTATTTGGAAATATATGAGATATATTAAGGGATCTACCCATTATGGTAGAAAAACCCTAAAAATACAAAGGGACCCACTTGATCAATGAGATCAAGTCTGATCAAATCCTTGGGATGGATAAAATGAATGTTGATATAATGAAATCCAAAAAATCATGGATTGATTATGACAAAAATGGATCAATATGATCTTTGGACCTTAATAAAGAAAATCCTCTAAATATAACTAATACCCTTAATCAATGGAAAAGATCTAAGATCAAATGGTTGGATCATAAGTAAAGGTTTCTAAAAATGTTAATGTAATTAGTTTCATTTTATATAATAGCATTTTAAATATGATTATGTTATAAAGTATGCTAGTATAACATTTAGACTTTAGCATGATATGTGATTTTATTGTTATCATAAGGTGCTAGATTTAATTATCTTAGGGGCACTTTAGTATGATTTCATGCCATTATACCTTAGGACCATGCTAGAATTTCATATAAGTTTAGACTATAGTATGAGATTATACCTTAAGTCCATGTTAGTTTAAATTGAGTTATTAAGGTATATTAGTTGGAAATCATGTTAGAGTAATTTTAAGTACCTTGTCTCATTATCATTAAGTGTTAAATTATGTAGTTTTATGCTTTGAATTTATAATTCATTTATGGTTAAATGTTATTAGTAGATCTACTTGTTATGAGATAAAGAGCATAAAACATCAAAAATGTATTCTGATGAGAAAGTAGAGTTTCATGACACAAATAAGAATGGAGTACTTTGGACTTAACTAGTAAGGGCTATAGTTAGTAGGACAATATAAGGATTATCAAATCCTTGGCCCAAACTAGGAAAAGAATAATAAACCCCATGAATGACATTATAAATATTCATGGACTTAATTAAAATCCATTAGAAAGAGTACTTAGGGTAAACGTGCTTATAGGAACCTTATGAAAGGTTGAGCTATGGTCATTCTAGTGAATGATGAACATAGTGGTTAAGGGGGTTATCTAATAGAGCCTCGCTCTTCCCCTACCTTCCGTTGACATTTGTGAGGTCTAAACACCTCCTTACATGAGGATTGAAGTAGCCACTTTGTGTTCACCCATTCAGCTAGTAAGCCTTAGCCAATTGGAAATAAGAGAAGTAGTCTAGATTTAGGCTTGAATAAGTTACCTTCAACCAGCACATTAACTGGTTGAATAATAATAATAAGAGCATAAAAGGTTAGTAAATTACCTAACCCTAATAAAAATAGTAAGTAAGATAAGGATGATCAAATAAGATCCATTAGATCTTGGATGATCAAGAACAATAAGAAATAGAATATTATATTGTACTTAGTATGCATGTTTATTAGTATGCTTGTTATAGTTCATTAGATTAGATAATCCAAACCCTTGATCAAAGATGATTCAAGGAAGAAAACCAAGATCATCCTCCATAGGGATGATCTAATAACTGAACGTAGATTAAAGAAGAATTAGATGATAGAAGATCTAGGACCCTGATCTTTATCAAAATGTGAAGATTGTAAATCAATGGATTTATGAAAGATCAAGATCAAGGAGACGGACACACAAAGTCTTAGAGATAGAAAAATACTTGGATATGAATGATCTAAAGATCATTCTAAACATCAAATCTAGTGATCAATAGGATTGTTCATAATTTATATATTGATAATATGTATGGATGTACAGATTACATACATCAGTCAGGATCATGGAAGATTGGGGAAAAGAGATCAATCCTTAAAGGTAGGAGGATTTGATGAATGCATTTACATGAGATATACATGATTGTACTCATGATCTTATATTCACAAGAGTAATGTTAATACTTGTATTAAATCTCTTGAAAACCTTATGATCCAACCAAACACATATAAGATGCTTAAAGACTAAACTATAAGTGAATAGGGAACTAGAAAATATTTCAACCTTAAGTAAATAGACAGATGGTCTAATATATATGAAATCTATTTTACATACAAGCTTTGAGGCTTGTGAGTTTGTTTTAATAGGCATAAGCCCAGGGGGATGCTATTGTTAGAGGAGTTATGAGGGTTTGGCCACTTGCTCCTTGAAATTTGATGATGTGATGATACCTTGCCTAAGAGAGGCTAAAAGTCGGGTGGTGGCAATTATGGGAAGGCCACCACTGTGAAAGTCTTGGCCGCCCCATACGGGCAATGACATAATATTTTCCACCGTGGTATCAGTGGTGAACAGGGCAGTTATCCGAGTGCGGTAGTACGGATCAGACTGTAGCATGGCAACCTTTTTGATTATTTTGCATTATGATGCATATGAGAATAGGCACAGTGAAATGCCTTATGTTGTAGCATAATGAAATGCTAGGTAATTGTATATTACAATATTTCCTAAGAAGGAAAATTCCTAGTATAAGATTAGCTGTAATACTAAATTCTCAAAACAAAGAGAATTGATCAGCTTAGTTGGGAATGATATTTGACTACTTTCACAAATTTAACTGGTTTACCCATGAAGGGTACGTATGTATATATATACACATAACTTACAAAGTAAAGAGTATGCTTAAAGATAATGAGATTATGAAGTATTGGAATTACCTTGTCAATTATTATGTTTCTTGAATCCCCTACCAAGCATTGCTTGCTGAGATATTGTAGTTATTGCAATATCTCAGATACAGGGAAGGAGAGTTAGGAGCTGAAGATGATAGAAGACTTGAAGAGAATAATCTTCAAGGTATACCCCTGAAGACATGTATTTTTATTTGTTGAGAGTTTTATTGTATGGTGAGCATGAGTTTTGGATTATGTAATTTGGACAAGTACTGTAATAGATTTGGCTATACTGTGAACCACTGGATGGATCCTGGAATTTAATAAAAGTATATTCCTTGAATGGAATTTTATTTTGTACACAAATTGTACTTATGTTATGTATGAAGTGGTGACTTGGGTTTTCAAAACAAGGTATAAAGAAAAGAATTTTTGCTGCTTTGTTTTGTGAAATTTTTTTACACTCTTAAGGGCCTTGCCTTTCAAAATACTTTACAAATCATGTTTCAAAAACCTAGGTCGTCACAATTGGTATCAGAGCGATTCATCCAGTCACAGTACAGTACAAATATGTCCAAAGGAGAGATTATAATCCAAGTCTAGATTAAGATAGAAGTAGTTGTATAGAGGACTGATAAAATTTTGGTTTATGAGTAGATGCCACCAAAGAGAGTCACAAGGTAGACAGCTCAAAATACTCCAAAAGACAATATGGAGAGAGTAACCCTGAGTAATATGGAAGAGATGATGACAACGATGTTAAGGAACCTCCTTCCTCACCTACAACAACCCCAAGGTTCATCACCTCCTGTAGAAATACCAAGTACGCAGGCTCAGGCTCAGCCTGAGGTGAGACATACTACACCAACACCACCACCAGCTACTCCCACACTAGGACAAGGGCAATCTTCCCTTGTACCAAGTGAAGAAGTTGGAAAATCCCCATTAGCACCAGAAAAAGTTGACAAAATGATGGAGAGATTTCAAAAGAGGACCACAATGTATGATGGCAAGGGTGAAGCTGAAAAGGCTGAGGAATGGATATATGAAGTTGAAAAGACTTTTAGTGCACTACGTACTCCTTCAGAGTTGAAGGTGAAATTTGCCACATACTTATTCAAACAAGAAGCTACATTTTGGTGGAGATCAGCTAATAACATCTTCTTCTCGAATTCTGAAGATATTACATGGGAAGAATTTAAGGAAGTATTCAACCATAAATATTTTCCTTCTCATGTACAACAAAGGAAGTTGATAGAGTTTTTGGACCTAAAGCAAGGGAATATGTTGGTGGTGGACTATGATAACAAGTTCACACAACTAGGGAGATTCGCGACTCATGTGTGTGACACAGAAACACACATTGTAGATCGATTCATTGAAGGGCTACACCCAGGGCTGAAAATAAAGGTGCTGGGTACTAAACCCACTACCTTGGCAGACTGTGTGGAAATGGCCTCCAAGTTTGAAGATGAGTACAAAAAGGGTCAAATTACCAAGTTCAGTGGAGGAGGAAACAATAACCTAAGGCCTTTCCAGAAGAATAAAAGTCCTTGGAACAATTTTAAGCCTCAAAGAAATCAAAGGAACAATGCACCAAGGCCAAATAGACAGCCATGTCCAAGATGTAGAAAATTTCACCAAGGCAATATCTCCCCACGACCTATACAACAACAACCACAACGATTTCCAATCAAGTGCCACAATTGTGGGGAGTATGGACATATCGCCGCCCACTATACCAAACCATTGGCAGTCAAGGAGGCAAAACTAGAAATTGCTCCTCGACACCAAGGAAGGGTCTTTGCCATCACTGATAGCCAAGTTGGACCATCCAATGCGGTAATTGAAGGTACACTACTTGTAGCAGACAACTATGCCAAAGTACTGTTTGACTCTAGATCTACCCATTCCTTTATATCTTGTGAATTTGTATCTAGTATACAACTATAAGTGAAAAACTTGTGATTTGATCTAGATGTAACAACTCCAGTTGGAAAAGCATTTAAACTACAAGAATACTTGCATAATGTACCTCTAGAAGTATTGGGCAAAAGAATGGACATAGACCTCATTTTATTGAACATGCAGGATTTTGACATCATACTGGGTATGGACTGGTTAGCAAAAAACTGGGTAGTTATGGACTGTCACAAGAAAAAATTCACATTTAGTATACCAGGGGAGGAAGTATTACTATTGTATGGGAAACACAATAACTTATACAAATCCATCATCTTAGCTGTGAAGGCAGTCAAACATATGTCCAAGGGGTGTCAGGCATTTCTAGCAACAGTGGTTTCCTTAGATGTTGAACAGCCCAGGATAACAGAAATTGAAGTGGTCAGGGAATTCCAAGATGTTTGTCCTAAAGAACTACCAGGGTTACCCCCACACCAAGAAATTGAGTTTACCATTGAAGTAATTCTTGGTACAACTCCAATTTCTAAAGCACCTTATAGGATGGCCCCAGCAGAGTTGAAAGAGTTAAAAGGGCAATTGCAAGAATTGTTAGATAAAGGGTTTGTTAGACCAAGTAGTTCACCATGGGGAGCACCAGTAATATTTGTGAAGAAGAAGGATGGGTCAATGAGATTATGGATTGATTATAGAATGTTGAACAGTGTTAGAGTGAAAAATAGGTATCCCTTACCTCGCATTGGTGATCTCTTCGATCAACTCCAATCTGCTAAGGTCTTTTCTAAAATTGACCTTAGATCAGGATATCATCAATTGCGTATTAAGGATAAAGACATACCCAAGTCATCATTCAAAACTCGATATGGGCATTACGAGTTTCTGGTCATGTCTTTCGGGCTGACCAATGCACCAGCAGTGTTTATGGATTTGATGAATAGAATCTTCAAAGAATTTTTGGATAAATTTGTGATTGTATTTATCGACGATATACTGATTTACTCTACCAGTATCAAAGAACATCAAGAACACTTACGAATTGTACTAAATACCCTCAGAACACATAAACTATTTGGTAAATTTAGTAAGTGTGAATTTTGGTTAGAGAAGGTCAATTTTTTAGGTCATGTAATTTCCAAGAATAGAGTAGAAGTGGACCCCACCAAGATTGAAGCAGTAATGAATTGGGAGAAACCTAAAACAGTAATAGAAATACGTAGTTTTCTTGGATTAGCAGGATACTACCATAGATTCATTCAAGGGTTCTCTCATCTAGCTCTTCCTATGACTTCCTTGACAAGAAAGGGGGGACAATTCACTTGGTCAGAAGAATGTGAAAATAGTTTTTGAGAGCTAAAGAAGAGGTTAACTACAGCACCATTATTGACTTTGCCAGCTAGGAGTGGGGGATATGGAATATACTGTGATGCTTCAGGCAAAGGGTTAGGAGGTGTGTTGATGCAAAATGGGAAGGTCATTGCTTATGCATCTAGACAATTGAAGAAACATGAAATAAATTACCTAGTACATGACCTAGAATTGGCAGTTGTAGTTTTTGCATTGAAAATTTGGAGACATTATTTGTATGGAGAAAAATTCAATGTATTTACAGATCATAAGAGTCTTAAATACATCTTCACTCAGGCTGATTTGAATATGAGACAAAGAAGATGGATAGAGTATATCAAAGACTACAATTTTTCCATCCAATACCATCCTAGAAAGGCAAATGTAGTAGCTGATGCATTAAGTAGACAACCAAGAGCTCTACTCACAAACATCACAATTAAATTAGCTTTTGTAGAAAGAGTCCTTAAAGCCCAAGAAGAAGATACAACAACTCAGGAATTGTGTGAAAAGAAAGGATTTGTTAAGGGTACAGATGGGGGCATACGTTTTCAGGAGAGATTGGTGATTCCTTCAAATACATGTCTGAGAAAGGAATTGATACAAGAAGCCCATTAGTCAAAGTTTTCTATACACCCTGGAGGTACAAAGATGTATCAAGATTTAAAAAGAAACTTTTGGTGGGAAGGCATGAAGAGAGAAATAGGAGAATTTGTGGCTAAATGTCTAAATTATCAACAAGTAAAGGCTGAACACCAAAGACCAGCTGGAATGTTACAAACATTGGAACTTCCAAAATAGAAATGGGACAATATCACTATGGATTTTGTAGTGGGATTGCCAAGAACCCGGGCAGGCCATGACATGATTTGGGTGGTTGTGGATAGGCTAACAAAGTCAGCACATTTCCTTCCAATTAGACAAAGCCAATCAGTTGATAGTCTGGCTAAGTTATACATCAAAGAAATAGTAAGACTTCATGGGATTCCACTATCCATTATCTCGGATAGGGATGGAAGATTTACTTCAAGATGTTGGAAGACTGTACAACAAGCCTTGGGAACCTCACTTAAGCTCAATACAGCATTTCACCCTCAAACAGATGGTCAATCAGAAAGGACTATTCAAACCTTAGAAGATATGTTGAGAGCATGTGCATTAGATTGGAAAGGGAGTTGGGATGAACATCTTCCTTTAGTAGAATTTGCATATAACAATAGTTTCAGGCAAGTATTGGTATGGCACCATATGAAGCATTGTATGGACGGCCATGTCAATCACCAACCTGTTGGAGTGAAGTTGGAGAAAGAAAGATGATAAAGTTAGAACTAGTGGAACAATGTGTAGAGAAGGTCAGATTGATACAGAAGAGGTTGTTAACAGCACACAGTCGACAAAAGAGTTATGCAGATAAAAGACATAGAAACCTACAATTTGATGTGGGGGAGCACATGTTTCTAAAGGTATCACCTGTCAAAGGAGTAATGAGGTTTGGAAGCAAAGGAAAACTTAGTCCTAGATTCATTGGTCCATTTGAAATCTTAGAAAGAGTTGGTCCAATGGCCTACAAATTAGCCTTACCACCCCAACTCTCAGAAATACATAGTGTCTTTCATGTGTTTATGCTAAGGAAATACCTCCAAGACGACACTCATGTACTTCAAAGGGTACCAGAAGAGCTAAATCCTGACCTAACCTTCAAAGAGAAGGCAATACGAATTCTGGACCGCAAGGAACAGAAGTTAAGAACCAAAAGTATTCCGTTAGTCAAAGTCCTGTGGCAACATCACTTTGTTGAGGAAGCCACGTGGGAAACGGAAGTAGAAATGAGGAAGACACACCCTAGTTTGTTTAAGTAAGTATTGTATTACAAATTTTGAGGACGAAATTATTGTAAGAGGGGAAGATTGTAATAACCCCAATTTTTGTAATTGATTGAGAAAAATCAATAAAGTTTGAGTTTCAGATATTTTGGGCTGAAGTATTAGGGTTATTTAGAATATACTTTTTATAAAAGTATAATCAAATAATAAGACATGTAAAATTAAAATTAAACTTAGCAAATCTTTCAAAATGACTATAAGCACGACAAATTCTGAATTTGGATGAAAAATCCTTAAGTTTCTTCATTTCTTGGACAAAAGGGTAAAATAGTAATTTTACCCAAAACTCAAAATCTCCCAAAAATCTACACATGAGACATCAAAATTTAGAATGTACTAAGAGATACGAATCCAACGCCACTAAGTACACTCAAATCTGAGATCATGGGAATAAAACCCAAAATTTTATACATAAATGGCAAAACGGTCTTTTTACACCACATGGGGCCCACAAGGGACCCAAAAACGAATCTTATGAGCAGCCCACGTGAAGTCATGGGTCAACAAACACCAGCTGATCTTGGGGAAGAAAAATGGAGCATGGGGAAGAAAAAATGGAGCATGGGAGACTTTCATGCCATTTAATAATAAAAAATTAAATATTATAATCATGAAAAAATGACCAAAATGCCTATAAATACAACCCCAAAAACCCTCCAAAAATGCTCATAAAATTTCAACGAAATTTTCTTCACTCTCCCTAAAAAATTAGACCTAGATCCCTCCCAAAAAACCCAAAATTTCCAAGAGATATCTCTCTTTTCAATTTCTTTTTTTCTTTTTAGATTGGAACAAGAGACCTAAAATCAATTAGGCACTCTGTTCTAGATCTAATTTCATCAATTAAACTATCCAAAACTTCTCACCATATCTATTCTACAAAACCCCCAAAGAAATTTCAAGATCCAACGGTTCAAACAACGGAAAATTGCAAGAAAGGTGGATCTTAGGCCATATCATCATCAACAAGGTATTCTTTTTAAATTGGGAATATAACCAAGGTTTTTTCTCCAATCAGGTAGGTGGGAATACTTTCTATAGATTTTTAATACTACTTTATGTAATTTTTAGTTTACTATAATTTATTTTGATGATAAAAAAGGTAAAAATAAAGTAATAACATAACCCTTAATTCAGGATTACAGAGTGCTCAGATGAAAATTCTGACTAACCAATAGATCAAGAAGGGTCCAAAACCCCTAGGGTAGAATTTTCACAATGATATGAGAAGGTTTGGTCCCCAATTGAGAAGGGATTGATTGGATAGTCCAAACGGACTGTTTGATCTCCCGATCGGACGGACAACGTCCTGCGCACATCCATGGACGCCCCGTGAGGGCGCTTCCACATTTTATCGCAGCAGACGTGCCCGACAAACCCAACGCATTTCGCCCAGCTAGGTTTTCTGCCCAAAAAATCTAGGCCATTCGTTCCTTCGGCCCAGATCAAATCCAGGCCCTAGGAAGGACTGTGAACTTCCAAATCACATTTTGGAGTCATCTAAACTCCAAATTGAGATCGAAAAGAAGCTATGGAAAGCTTGAAATCTCTATTTTATGATGAAATGATAAAATGACATAATATTCAGTAAAACTTTCTATATTAAAGAAACAAGTTTCCAATTACCTAGATCTTCAAGATCTAAGATGATCAGATCTTGAAAATATGTTTTAATAATGATATACTATTGAAATAAAGTGATATATATGGTTTATTTGGACATATATGAGATATATTAAGGGATCTACCCATTATGGTAGAAAAACCCTAAAAATACAAAGGGACCCACTTGATCAATGAGATCAAGTGTGATCAGATCCTTGGGATGGATAAAATGAATATTGATATAATGAAATCCAAGAAATCATGGATGGATTGTGACAAAAATGGATCAATATGATCTTTGGACCTTAATAAAGAAAATCCCCTAAATATAACTAATACCCTTAATCAAAGGAAAAGATCTAAGATCTAATGGTTGGATCATAAGTAAAGGTTTCTAAAAATGTTAATGTAATTAGTTTCATTTTATATAATAGCATTTTAAATATGATTATATTATAAAGCATGCTAGTATAACATTTAGACTTTAGCATGATATGTGATTTCATTGTTATCATAAGATGCTAGATTTAATTATCTTAAGGGCACTTTAGTATGATTTCATGCCATTCTAACTTAGGACCATGCGAGAATTTCATATAAGTTTATACTATAGTATGAGATTATACCTTAAGTCCATGCTAGTTTAAATTGAGTTATTAAGGTATATTAGTTGGAAATCATGTTAGAGTAATTTTAAGTACCTTGTCTTAGTATTATTAAGTGTTAAATTATGTAGTTTAGTGCTTTGAATTTATAATTCATTTATGGTTAAATGTTATTAGCAGATCTACATGTTATGAGATAAAGAGCCTAAAACATCAAAAATGTATTCTGATGAAAAAGTAGATTTTCATGACACAAAAAAGAATGGAGTACTTTGGACTTAACTAGTAAGGGCTATAGTTAGTAGGACAATATAAAGATTATCAAATCCTTGGCCCAAACTAGGAAAAGAATAATAAACCCCATGAATGACATTATAAATATTCATGGACATAATTAAAATCCATTAGAAAGAGTACTTAGGGTAAACATACTTATAGGAACCTTATGAAAGGTTGAGCTATGATCATTCTAGTGAATGATAAACATAGTGGTTAAGGGGGTGTGACGACATGGGTTTTATATGATGCAAATTTGATAAAAAAGGCGAGATCTCTTGTTTTATAAATATGAAATGCATGAAAAATTTTTTGTTTTGGAAAACAATCTTTTGTATAAAACCTTTAGTGTGAAAACACATTTTCAAATTATCTAGCCATGGTATAGTTTTAAATTGACTCTATTCCCAAGAAAGTGTTAGTCACAGCCTCAGCTATAGAGAGTAACTACAATAAAGTAACATTGAAAGATAAGGTAGGGGTTTACTTACTTGCACTTAATCTGGGTGTCTTTTGTCACAGGCGTACTCTGTCCTTAAGCATTTACCTTGTGTCTGAAAAATGTTGAGGATTGGGTGAGTATATACTATACTCAGTAGGAGTCCATCACTACTAGTTTTATAATGCATATTATGTTTAAAATCATATGCTCTTTCAAAACATGCGCATATTTGAGCACTCAAGTTCAATATCGAGATTAAAAACCATAATCGAATTGGAATATTGACGACTTAAAGAAATGACATAATCCAAGTCGAAAGTATCATATATATCATAAACATAATGATATGCATAAGATGCTCCACTGAATCCAACTCATGGATATCTGGTATGGTCGACCAACCTCATGTCATGCCATATGCAATGTAAGTAAATCCTCAAACCATAGGGCCCAACTATGCCCACGACCTCGTCACCGTGTGGTCCCCGGGTACCTAGGGACACAGCGTCATAGCCTCCACGGGACATATGACACATCGACCCAGTGCCGTGACACTAGTGGTAGCCCCCTATACCACATGTAGTCGACGTAGGGACATGCCCTTTTTGGGCGTGGTACCCATTCCACCTAATAGTGGTAGAGGCTGGGAGGCCACCCCAGACCTCTCGGCATAGCGCCCACGAGCTTACTAGCCCAAATCATATACGATCAACAAGCAAAAACCTCTTTTTGAAAACCTGTCCTCTTTGGGTCCCTCACAACTGCCTGGCCCTCACAATTGCCTACCTAACGTCTTTTGGGCACTCCAGCATCTTTTGGTAACCCTCAAGGACATGTAATACTTTTCAAGAACTCAATGCTCACAAATCATGCAATATATGCAATTATTTGCAAAACATGTCTATGCATAATGTATTTATCATATGTACGCCAAATTGAGTCATGCTAAACAAGACATATACTTATACTTAAAACATGCATAAAAGAATCATGGCTCTTTTAAAAAGTCTAGTAGTGATGGAGCACCTACCTCGCTAGGTCGCGTTAATCCCCTTGTCCTCGTATGCTCTTGAACATGGTTTAGGGGAACAAGGTTAGTTTGGCATATCTATTATAAGTTTTAGAGTGGTTGGTCTTACTACTTAGGCATTAAGGGTTCATCCCCATGCCTATGAGTTTCCTAAGGTCCTAATTAGGCCTTGGTATCGTCAGGTTTCCAAAGGTTTAGTGGCCCCGCACCACTATCATAGTCTAAGGGTTGTGCCCACCTTAGATTGGGCCTTGATTAGGTATTTTATAGTTTGGGTGCGTCCGCGTCATTGACACAGACACAACGCCTTTCGCAGTGCCTCAATCAGAGCCCTAGATCTCTAGTTATAGCCTTTTTAGTGCCAAGTGTACATAAAGGGTCAAACGAAACGAGGTGGGAGCCTGGGACGCTAACGCATCACGCGTTAGCAGCATGGGCCTTAGCGGCCACGTCTACAGACGAGCTGGATTACCACCCATCGTCCTCTGTTGCGGGCACGTCCACGGACGCGCCTGTCTGGTTTTCTCAACGCACAGCCTGCGTTTCAGTTTGACGGAGACCCGGGTGTCCTAGGGACGCCATGGTTCGATGCTATTGAACCAGTGCACCCCAGGGACCCTCCCTGGGTCCTTTGTGGCCCTCTAGAGCTCTGTTTTAAATGATTTTTCATGCAAAAATTTAGGGAAACTTAGCCTAGGACTAAGGGGAAGACAGGTTTGGAGGGATTTTGGGCATACCTGGTTCGTTGCCGGGTTTTTCTCCACGTTTCTCCTCTTGGTTGCTTCTCCACGACGAGTTTTTTCCAAACTTTTGGGCTGCCATTAGAGGCGCCCAAGAGCCCTATTTATGGAGCTATAAGAGGGTTCTGGAGGGGGCTCTCACCTCCATTGAATGGGGGTGGAGAAACCTCCAGAATGGCGGTGACTTCTCCTCCAAACACCGCCGTTCTAGAACCCTCTAGGAGGTTGAAGAAGAGGGGTGCCCGTATCAAAACAGGCCCCTGTGTTTTTCAGGCTAAATATGTTTTTTAATGAAAATTACATTTTTGCCCCTGAAATTCAAAGAGCCATAACTTGCTCATTTTAACTCCGTTATAGGTGATTTTGGTCTTGTTGGATTCATTTTTCTGAGATGCACCTAATGGTACCATTCTTAGGACCAAATTTCTGGGGTCAGTAAGGGTGAATAGTGAAATGACCAAAATACCCTTATTTCCAAAAAGTGAACTTTTCATTGCTAACTTGGGATTTTAATGTTGCAAAATTGGAGTCATTACATTCTTACCCCCTTAGGGAAATTTCTCCCATGAAATTCTACAATATATATATAGTCAAAAGATCTCGGGGAACTTTTCTCGCATTTCTGACTCCATTTCCCAAGTCTCTTCTTCCATGTGTCCATTTCTCCACAAAACTTTGACTAAGTGTATGTCCTTGTTCCGCAGCTTCTTACTCTTATGATCTAGAATCTCAACTGGTCTCGTCTCTAGCTTGAGATCCTCCGTCAACTCTGTGGGTACTTGATTGATGACAGGAGCAGGGTCAGGCAAGTACCTCCTTAGCATAGATATATGGAATACGTTATGCACTTCAGATAGCTGAGGGGGTAGTGCGATCTTGTAGGCCACCTTTCCCACTTTTTTCAGGATTTCAAAAGGTCCTATTGTAATGACTCCAATTTTGTAATATTAAAATCCCAAGATAGTAAAGAAAAGTTCAGTTTTTGAACATAAGGGCATTTTAGTCATTTCACTATTCACCTTGACTGAACCCAGAAATTTGGTCTTGAAAATGATACCATTAGGTGCGTCTCGGAAAAAGGAATCCAACAAGACCAAAATCACCCAAAACAGAGTTAAAATGAGCAAGTTATGGCCCTTTGAAGTTCAGGGGCAAAAATGTAATTTTTACAAAAAACAGATTTAGCCTGCAAAACACAGGGGCCCGTTTTGATACGGGCACCCTTCATCTTCAACCTCGTAGAGGGTTCTAGAATGGCAGTAATTGGAGGAGAAATCACCGCCATTCTGGAGGTTTCTCCATCGCCATTCAAGGGCGGTGAGAGCCCCCTCCAGAACCCTCTTATAGCTCTATAAATAGAGCTCTTGGGCACCTCTAATGGCAGCCCAAAAGCTTGAAGAAAACCTATTGTGGAGGAATAACTTAGAGGGGAAATGAGGAGAAAAACCTAGCAACAAGCCAGGTATGCCCAAGATCCCTCAAAACCCATCTTCGCAATAGTTCTAAGATCAATTTCCCTAGGCTTTTGTATGAAAAATCATGCAAAATGGAGCCCTGGGAAGTCACCAAGGACCTAGGGACGTTCCCTGGGCCACACTGGTTCGACAGGGTCTAACCAGGGTGTCCTGAGGACTCCGTGGTCTCCCAAACAAATGAAATGTCCCACAGGGACGAGACGCGTTGACCATGTCTGAGAAAAACCAAACGGACGCGCCCGCAAAAAGGAAAAACGGGGGAAAAACCCGGCGCGTCTTCAGATGCGCAGCGTGCTAGCGATACGGGGTTTTTCTCTCCTTAAGAAAAGGTGGGCGCATGCCGCTGATGCACAGCACCCTAGCACTCTGCCTTTTCACTCTTAAGACCCTTATGTACGTGTGACACTAAAACGCTTATAACGTGAGATCTAGATCTCCGATTGAGGCGCCGCAAAAGGCGTTGTGTCTGTGTCGACAATGCGGACACACCCAAACTAGAAAATCTCTGATCAAAGCCCAATCAAAGGTGGGCATGAACCTTAGAATAGGATGGTGGCACGTGGCCGTTAGACCTTTGGAAAATTGAGAATACTAGGGCCCAATTAGGACCTTAGGACACCCATAGGCATAGGGATGGACCCCTAATGCCTAAGTAATAAGAACAACTACTCTAAAAACCCATAAAAGATAGGCCAAACTAACCTTGATTCCCCAAACCATGTTCAAGAGCGAACGAGGAAAAAGGGGTTAGCGCGACCTAGTCAGGTAAGTGCTTTATCACTACTAGATTCTTTTAAAAGAACTATGATGGTTTTAAGTTGTTAGTATTTCAGTTTGACAATGGATTTTTATATCGATATTGAACTTGAGTATTCAGACATGCACATGTTTTGGAAAGATCATATGATTTTAAAACATCGTATGCATTATAAAACTAGTAGTGATAGACTCCTACTGAGTATAATATATACTCACCCTATCCTTAACATTTTTCAGGATAGTTCCACTCATAAATAGAAGATGTCTTAGGAGATATTAGTGCTATGAACAAGTGAATAAACAAAGGAGACAACTATACATGTGAGTAAACTCTCTACCCTTTGGACATGTATTTGTATTAATTTACGATTGAAATTTGTGTCTTTGTATTTGGATAGACCTGGGGAAAAACACTTATGATTTTTGAAGCTTTTCAAAAACTGCTTTGGTAATTGTGAAGGCAAATGACACTCGGGGTTTTCAAAAATGGGTTTAAAACCAAGGATTTTCCGATGCATTGCATGGTTTTTAAAAATTGGTTTTCAAATAGGGATGCATCCCGCCTTAGGAACAAAGGTATTACATTTAAAAATGCATGAGAAAACCCGGGTCATCACAGTTGGTATTAGAGCCCAGGTTTTATCCTTTCACAGCCAGTCCAGCATGTCCAAGGGGTATAGGCAATAGAGAAAATCAAGAAGAAGTAGTATAAATAAGAGTAGTAGAGATGACTACTTCTATTTGAGGATTACAATATTAATGGTCAAGGCATTTCACCATAAACAAATAGGTGAAAAAGAAGATAGGTCTAGCAAAAATCATAGGAAATAAGGATTGTTGTGCTGTGGTGCAAACAGGGAAACCCATATATAAATTAGATTATGATGAGAATGAATGAATGAAGAGGTTAGTGGACTTGTTAGTAGATAGTTCTGACCTGCAATAAAGTAATCTCATCAAAGATGAGAAAATTGAAGAACCTAGATGGCTATCTTACCATCATAAAGAATATCAGGATATGAGTACACTATCACAAGGATATGATATGAGTATGATAGGGTATGTAAAAGATAGACTTTGAGAAGATTTTGATGATAATCTAAGAGGGATGAGAATGCAAGATAATATTAGGAAATAACTGTGACGCGTACTAGCTCACAAAGGTATGGATCCTGGAAGACTTAGCTCAATTTTGGATACCTTCATTGGAGTCTTATGAAGAGTAAAGTAGTAATTACTTGAGTATTATGGAGCAAATCAGAAGATGTATACAAGTGACTTAACACGAATATGATGGGGAAATGAATTCTATGATAATAGATTGATCCTAACATGAACTTGTAATAAACGTATAGCATGACCAAAACGTCAATACCATTATTAAGACATTGTATGAATTTTATTGAGGCTATAGGCAATTGAGGATTTCAATGATCTTAAGACAATTTAGAATTTATGAGAAGCATTCAGTTTATCATATGTGGTACATAAAGGAATAGATAAAGTATCAATTATATGCAACAAAGCAAATAGAGACATTGATCTAGGTAGACCAAATGAGGATTTTGAAGAAAAGAGAGAAAGAGATAGAGATGTAACTATAAGTATTCAATATTAGAAGATCATGACTTCATGATGATACATACAAATCTTTCATCTTGAAGATAACCAATCAACTTCAAAGGAATAATAGTTGAATTGGCAATGATACGTATAATAGAGAGAAAGCATATGGGATCTAAGATTTTGAGTAGAGTATCGAATTTCAGGAGATTATGTGATAAGAAATTTTCAAAGAAGAATGGCTACCAACTAGAAATTAAACTTCTACAAATGGTTTGATATCAATTAGATTCTTATCAGATCCATTAGCTTATGAGGAACACCAATGGATATAGTCCATAGAAAGAAAACTTTGGTGATGTCCCACCTTGCCAATAAAGTATATTGA